>VZTV01057550.1:40581-60117 GCA_013400875.1 Anhinga rufa | reverse complement strand
AGCGGCGGCGCCCGCGGCTGTCGCGGGTCGGTCGCTGCCCGCCCGGGTCGGAGCCCTCGCTGAGGCGGTGTCGGTGTCAGGCAGCGAGGCAGATGAAGTACATCCTGGTCACGGGCGGGGTGATCTCGGGCATCGGCAAGGGGATCATCGCCAGCAGCATCGGCACCATCCTCAAGTCCTGCGGGCTGCATGCCACCTCCATCAAGATCGACCCCTACATCAACATCGACGCGGGCACCTTCTCCCCGTACGAGCACGGTGAGTGGCAGTGGGCAGCCGGCCCGGGGCTGGCCCTGCCTCGAAGGAGCCGGCTCCTTCGCCTGGCGGGAGGGTCTGTGTCAGGGCCTGCCTGTGGCACCTGCGGGCGCCGGACCCACTGGTGGGGCTGGTGGTGCCGCCAGCAAGCAGCGGAGTCCTGCTCCCAGGTTTTCTGTGGTTGCTGCCTGGTCGAGGGATTCAGTTCTCAGTGTAGTAGTCCTCTTCTTATGTACGGCTTTTAGTTTTATTAGCCGCTCCTAAACTTGCTGTAGCAATTGGAGAAGGTGTTTCCTTACCTGAAGTTCTTTTGGCTGTGGCAGGCAAAACCAACAAATTGCTGCTGCGGACCATTTCCCTGTGACATGTGCGCGTGTGCCTTTTTCTGTGTGCCGCAGGGGAGGTGTTTGTGCTGGACGATGGAGGGGAGGTGGACCTGGACCTTGGTAACTACGAGCGCTTCCTCGATATCCGACTCACCAAAGACAACAACCTGACTACTGGGAAGATCTACCAGTATGTCATCAACAAGGAGAGGAAGGGAGACTATCTTGGCAAAACTGTCCAAGGTGGTGTGAAGCTTCATTTCTGATGCTTAGAAATATATTCCGTATTTCTCTCCCGGTTGGCGCTTTTGCATTTCATCCTAACTTGATGAAATCGTAACTTAGTTATATGCTGTCCTTGTGGTGTTTTTTGTTTTGTTTTTTTAAAAGGGGAAGCAGAAGATGCACCAGTGCAGGTGCGGTGGTACGCACCATGCTGAATTCGGTTACCTGTGAGCCCCTCAAAACATTCCAGGGCTCAGCAATATGTTGCCTGTTGTTGGGACTGTACGCAAGACTTGGGTCCAGCTGTCTAATGTAGCCAATACTAAATGTGGACTAACGCACCTATGGATTATTTGTTAGCCAGTTAAAACGGTTATTGCTTTTGATAACTGTCGTGTCATTAGAAAACCCAAAAGATCTTTGAGGATCAGATTGGTCCCTTCCCTTTTTAAGCATCCTCCACAGCTGATTTGGATAAGGTCTTTCACAGACAGTTTAAAACAGAGGAGCTCTCTCTGCTTAAAGCAAAGAACTGTTTGTACTGGAATCTTGTAGCTTAAAGGGAATGCTGCTTATGTGTGTTTAAATTGAGGCAGGGTTGCATTTCCTGCCAAGGCACTTCTCTTGAAAATCACAGCCAAGAATAATAACTTCAAAAATGCATACTTCTTAAGACGCAAATCAGCGCTGAAGTGATATGGGAAGAACTGGATAGTTAGTTTCAAGAATTTGCTCTGTAATGACTTAGAGGGGGGAAACATGCGTGGGTTGTGGCTTTAACCCTTGCCTGGGCTTCTTTTTCAGTTGTTCCCCACATCACCGATGCTATACAAGAATGGGTAATGCGGCAGGCACAAATTCCTGTAGATGAAGATGGTATTGAGCCCCAAGTTTGTGTGATTGAGGTTTGTATCTCTTAAAGTAAAATTTTTTTTTCTTCTTGCACGAACTGAACTGATATGCGTATTTTGCATAGTACATGTTTTTACAGTAATGTTCAACTTTGAATGTTGTTGAGTTGGTTAAAAATCCCTCCTTGCTAGCCTCACTTACTCAGTCTAATATTTTGAATCCTCCGTGTCTGAATCCACACGTAGAAAGACGTAGGTCTTGGACAGTTATATTTTTGAGGTGCTTTGCTCTCTAGTATAATGTGAATTAGTCTATAGAATTAATTTTAGCTCTTGTAAGTATATACCGAAGTCTGAGTTAATCATGCTGTGCCCTCTTCCTTGGTGGAAAGAGGGAGGGTGGGTAATTCACCCTCTGGAAGCAGTTGTCTTTCCTCCTTAGCAGTAAAGGGAGCCTTGGAGTGACTAGTTCAAGCATAGACCTAGAAAAGTGAACGGCACAAGTTAGTGGCGACAAACCCCACTCCGTTTCCTGTGCATTGCGTGGGATGTCCTGCTGCCAGAGGAGACAGACTGGGGTGAAGGCTCTGAGGCGGTGCTGCTGAGCTGGTGGGCAGGATGTGCTACAGGAGAGAGGGAGCTTGCCAGAGTGCCCGGTTGTGGTGACTTAGGGCTCTCCCTGCAGCTTGAGTGCCAATTTCTGTGCCAGGATTCACAACCCTGGATCCTGAAGTACCGAGGAAGCACTACCTGACAGCGCACGGGAGGCTGTCAGTGCTCCAAAGAATGCCTCGTGTCTCTGTTCCTGCATGTGTCCAAACCCACTCTATATGGTCACTAAAACTTAATGGAAATTTTGCTTCTCAGTGCCACCTAATGTTCATAAATGATAATTTTAACACCTAAATCTTTTCCCTGAAGAGAGAATAGAGGCAAAGACAATCTCCCTGGAGAGGTGCTGCCCATATGAGAAGCTGTTTTTCTTGTGGCTTTTTGATTTTTGGGGAAATCATGAAGGTAATATAATACTTGGGGTAGTTTGGAAGCTGTGGAAGTAGTACATACAACTGGCAAATCCTGCTTTTTGTATTGGTGTTGATATTCCTTTAGGGAATTGGAGGGAGGTGCTGGGGAGATGTTTTAGCGTCCCTTTATGTTTTAGTACACGTACAAATTCAGTAGGTGGTGTTTTGGTACTAACTTCTCATTCTAAATATCTTTGTCTTTTTTAGCTTGGTGGGACGGTAGGCGATATTGAAAGCATGCCTTTCATTGAAGCTTTCCGCCAGTTCCAGTTCAAAGCTAAGAGAGAGAATTTTTGTAACATTCATGTCAGTCTAGTTCCCCAGGTAAGGACCCAAAATGTTTTGGTGGTCAGGGGCTTCCCCAATCCAAAACTTGCTTTCTAAATATATGTTTCTGAAATGCTGTATCTATAGGTACTGTAATATTTGTATTTCCATATGTAGAAACTTTTGGAAGAAATGTAGAGAATATATGGTTATGTATTCAAAAAGGTTTGCAAGAAGTGAAGAGAAACTTTTCAGAGTGTGTAAATGTGTAATAGTTGGGACTTGAAGCAAATGCAGTTTTGTATCTTTAACTGCTGCTTTTCTCTGTGTAATTGTCTCCTAGCTTTTGCAAGTAAACTTGCTTTCTAGAGCTGAAAACTTTCAGTTTCCTTTCATTTGCATAGCCTTTCATTTCTGCAGAGCTAATATAAAACTCGGTGATGTAGCCAGACTCCCCAGCCATTTGGACATATTAGTAAGATCATATTCCAAGCTCTTCCTGGAGTTCTTTAATAGTTCTGTTGTTGGTTGCCCCCTTTCCCCTCTGCCCGCCCCAAGATTTATATTAGCTGTAGCTCCTGAAATAGATTGGACTACTTTTGTAATTTCAGAACATAGTACTGTGTTTTGAAACACAGTTTGGTTTTCCCCGCCCCCCTTTAGACAATATTTTTAATGTGTGTTTTGATCTTTAACAGTAATTCCATAGATTCTCACATCTGCAATGTGAGCCGTTACAATCTGAGTGTCCGTTGCCCTTGGTTCAGAGATTCAGCTAAGAAAAGGTGTTATGCAGCAGTGCTATGATAAGAATCAGTTAATTAGGAATCACAAAGAAAAATGAAATTTCTGTATGTGCCAAGTAGACGGGGTGAACTCCAGTTAATAACAAAAGCCTATGAAGGTGTTTTATGCCGTATAATGCCTGATACAACCTCATCTGTATTTGCTCTGGTTTTGCTGACAATTAACAGTTTAAACCAAACCAAAAAAATCTCTACTGCAGCAGTCAGTGCTGAAAAAACTCTTCCATGGTTATGTTAACAGTATTGGAGAGCAGGAATATTCCTTGTCTCGGAACTGGATTTGACAGAGCAACTTGACATAGTTACTGGAGTGCAGATCAGTCTTTGGTCTCCTGTCTCTTTCTTTCCCTTTGTCCAGGCCAGGTGATTTATGGAGACAAAATTAGAAGTATAAGATATTAGGTATTTGGAGGGAGAAGTAGATAAAAACCTTAGGATCTCTGCTCTCCCCTTCCCTCACTATAATGCATACCTACTTACTGTACAGACTTGAAGTCTGGTTTCTGCTGGCTGCTTTCAGTCTTTGAGATTAAAATTATAGCGTGCAGGGGTATTTAAAGTTCATGTGAATTCTCCAAGAGCTGGGTCAAACTGTTTTTTACAAGATGAATGGTGTGGAGAGTCCCAATTAGCCTGATGAATCATTGTTGACATCTCACCATAATTTGATATACCAACTTCTGCTCTTCTCTGACTAGCCAAGCTCTACAGGAGAGCAGAAGACTAAACCCACCCAAAACAGTGTTCGTGAACTCCGAGGTCTTGGTCTCTCACCAGATCTGGTAAGGTTTGCTGCATGGCTTTGAATTTAAAAACAGTACTGGCATGTTGCAACAACATCCTAGTCTAAATAATGCTTAGGTTGAGAGCTCTTGTGTGTTGGTAGTAAAGAAGTAAAAGTAAGAGTTTTTTTTGTTTTTTTTTTTTTCCCCCAAGTCACAGAGACTGTAGAAAGACAGCTTTTTTTAGAGGTTTGTTATATGAATGTCTGAGTACTTCTGTTTTGCTTCACAACATTGATGTTGCTGTTCTGTTAGATTGTTTGCAGGTGCTCCACTCCACTGGATACCTCAGTAAAAGAAAAGATTTCCATGTTCTGTCATGTTGAACCAGAACAGGTAAAGATCACTGTCTGTGTTTCCTTGCAATAAATATTCTAGCTGTTTGTCAAATACTGAGGGGATTCTATCTGAGCGTAGTGTTTTTGTGTTCTAGCTGTGTCTTTTGGTAGCTGCATAATTCATTTGCTGCTTTGTCTTGCCTGCATTCCTTACACTTGTAACCGTTGCAAAACCAGTCTTTTTATGCCAGCACACAGGTTTTCTTATAAGGTAGTTAACGTAGGCTTAGAGAATTCTAAGGAATCCAAGGTATTTTCTGAATAGCTAGTTTTGACCTTAGTTATCCTTCCACATTCCTTCTGTGAATACAGAAGAAGGAGACTTTTCAGTATTTAGAGGCCAAATAGGAGTTGCCGAAAATTAGGTTTAAAGGATACAGGAATGTATTTCGTACACTGCTCTTTTCATGATGTGCAGTCCCGGGCAGAAGAATAACGAGGAGAGATTGCACAGGAAAGTTGAAATGGTATCTGAAAGAAGCATTGCTTCACTTTAACGTTACGTGATATGCAAAAATTCTGTGTTAGCATGATTCTTTTTATACTGAGAGTAGTCTGCATAGCATAGTCTGAGGTAGACCTTGGAAAAGAATCAGTCTGTAGGCTAAACATTACCCCTTTCTAATCCAGCTTGAAAAATCTTGTCTTTGAAAGACTGAGTATCACTTCACAATTCCAGGCTCTGTCAAGTAATTTATATGATGAGATCAAACTGAGTCTTGCCGTTTCAAGTATTGCATTCAGAATTAGCTGGCAATAATATTGATGTATCAGCAGTACAATATCTACCTCTTGTTGGCCAGGAATTGATAGTAAGTTGGCTCTTGTCAGTCACTTTCTGGGAAATCCAATGCAATTTACATTAAAAACTGACTGCAGTTGCACTTGAATAGAGCAGTAAATGCTGTTGACTATACAGGAGAAAAATTTGCAGCTTAGGACATTTTACTGGTGCAATGTTGAACTCTGCTTTCATTTGAGTCAGGAGAAATGAGGATTTAAAAATAGTTGTGCCAGTATATTTTTGATCCTTAAAGTACAGTCTCATCTTGATGGACAAGTGACAGTTGTCCAGAGCCTCCTTTTCCTCTCTGATGAAACCCATTTCAGTGAACTAGAACTGTTGGTGCAGATATTTTTTGCTCAGTTTTTTTTGATCCTAAGTTTGAGGAAGGATGGATGCCCTGTAAAATACTGCTGTACTGAGATCACAGATTTCCCTGGGCTTTAATCAAACTGGGAGCCCTGGTTAAGAACAACAATGGTAGGAAACGGGGAAGCTGGGCTTGTGGGCATTTTAATTGTAGTTTCACTTAGGATTACCAAGAAGGCTGTATCACAGGAAAAGTCTCTTCAAAGCATTCTTTGAACTTGGCTACGCGCTCACATTACTTGCATAGCGGCTGGCTTTCTTACTGCTAGGTTATCATGTTATAGCCCTTCCCAAGGAGCTGCAGTGAGCACTAATACCTGGGATGTGTGGGAGGATGACCTTTTCAAGTATGTGGAAACCAGTACTAAGCTATACATAGGTTGTGTTATTTCCTGGAAGTTTAGGTGGTCATATGGTTGTCTGCTAGAGACAGAAGCTCTCCGAGTATCTGTCTAAAAATATTTTCACAGGCACTTAGATCTGTTTTAATGACATTCATGTGTTTTATGAACAGGTCATCTGTGTTCATGATGTCTCCTCTATCTACCGGGTTCCTCTGTTGTTAGAGGAGCAGGGAGTTGTTGACTACTTCAGACACAGGCTTGACCTTCCCATTGAGAAGCAGCCCAGGAGGATGCTCATGAAGTGGAAGGAAATGGCTGACAGGTGAGCTGCACCACTGGGCGTAGTTTGAACTAAGACCCCAGATTAGTTTCTTTTCTTGGTCATTGGTTATTAGATGACAAGTGTCACTTCGTGTTCTGCAAGTGTTCTTTTTTTTCTTTTTTACCACAAAGAAGTATTTTCTTCCTAGATGTTTAACTGTTAGAAAAAAAAATTCTTCAACATGAGAATCCTGTAAGATAATGTTTTTGAGTTCCTTATCTTGTGGTGGTAGTGTACTGTCTATGTCAAAACCCAGTTTGAAGTAATGAAAAGGTGGACAGCTCTGCCCTCCCTTTTTATACAAAAACCACCATTTCAAAATGTTGAAAATCCTTTTGTGGGCATATGTAGGAGTTATCAGGAATGTCAACAAAAATGTACCTTTTGAGTATGCTTTCAAGTAAGTGAAACAGCTGTTTTGTAACTGTTCTGTCTGAGACTTTTGGACAGTGGGGTTTTTTCTTGTGGGGAATAGACTCCATGTTTGTGGGGAAATAGTGAACTGAGTCTTTTCAGTTGGCATTCGGGCCCTTTCTGAAACATCAGATATGTTTGTTCTTATAAAAAATTAATTTTCAAGGCCTGGATGTTTCCCTTTATATGCATGACAGAAGCCACCACTGTCAAGAATACTTTCTTTTGACAGGGAGAGCCCTTGGTAACCAGCTTGGTTGAAAGTACTTAGCAATTTTGAAGTGAACTTTAAACAATCTCTTAGCTGCAGCCAAGAATGCTGTGTAAATCCCCTGCTGCCAGATGTTGGGGACTGAAAGTATAGGCAGTGCAACTTTAGGACTGTAGAAGTCCTTTCTGTATTTCTGGCTGCTGAAGTGAACTCAGTCAGATGCAGTGTGGAAAGATGCTGTACAGTATGAACATATGTAGAGTTGTGCTTTGATCGTCTCTCCTAATAGTTTACTGCAGTCTTTGAATCTAATACGGCTTCCTGAAAAGGCAGTTTGGTTCTACTCAAAATGGCTTTTCAGCATAATGAGGGATGAGTCAATCTATACATGATTTTCTGCAACTCTCTTTCTCTTGGTTTTTTTTTTTTTTTCCTTCCCCCCCCCCCCTTCTATTCTTCCCCTGATGTTTTTAAGTCGTAATTGTTACAAAAGGTCATCTCTTACAAAGTCATCATCTTTCTAGTTGGACAGACTTTCAAGAACCCCACTGTTTATATTACTTGAAAAGCTGAATAGAATGTAAGTGATTCTTGCCCCCATTTCCTGTTAGTGATGAAATAACCCTTGGGTTTTGATTTTGTTTAGGTATGACCGTCTCCTTGAAACATGTTCCATTGCACTTGTTGGCAAATACACCAAGTTTTCAGATTCCTACGCATCTGTCATTAAAGCACTGGAGCATTCTGCACTGGCCATCAATCACAAACTTGACATTAAGGTAGGGGTGGAGGTGTGTGTGTTTAAAAAATAAATGAAAAAAAAATTCCTTCCCCCCCCCCCTCTTTCACCTACAGAGCTGCCCATCTTAATTACATTTTTCACAAACCCATAGACAGTAAGGGCGAGTTGATTCAGCCAGTGAACTTTAAATTTGTCCTTGGATTACAGCATCAAAACATCTGTTGTCAGGCATAAAACAGCTTCAAAGCAAACCAGCTGTTCATCCTGTAAGGTATACAGTGTGTCTGTATAACTGATGGGAACTCTTCAGTGCTCAGTGTTAACATGCTGAATTGTGATGGAGCAGTAGATATATTTGAGGAGGTGGCTGATTGCTTTAATTTCTCTGACAGTTGTTGAAAGTGATCCTTTTTTTAGGGATGTTGCTGTTATCCTTGTGGTACTCAGAGGTTTTATGATGCTTCTGCCTCAGACTTTATTAAGGTTTTGATGCTGGTTTGGCTGCAGAGGTGTTTTTAAGGGTCTTGGTTGTAGCTAGATGCTCTGAAGAGGTGAAATATATATCTGTTGTCAGAAATGTTACCTTCATTTAAATATACTTTTAAAATGTCCAGCAGTTTCACGATGCTATAAGTCATGTAAGTAGGTGCTTGTTTTATAACAGCACTGTTCTACATTTGGGTTACTTTTCAACTTATAAAATCAGCAGAGGAGAAAAGAAGAAAAACAAGTAAGACTGGTGAAGGGTAAACCCTGTGCTTGCATCCGTGTGTAGTTCCTGATGCAGCTGGATTTGTGTGGTTCAGAAGGGGAAGGGGTTCTGTGAGTGCTGTGCCTGGCAATCTTACATGGGGTTAAAGAACTGTGTAGTGGTATTCCAAGCTTAAAAAAAAATAATAATAAAAAAAGGTTGTTCAAGAGGGTAAGCAGACTGCCAGACCATTCAGAAGTTCAGGGATACTGGAATACTGGAGATGAGAAGCTGGAAAATTTGCATTTTTTTCCATATGTAACATTGGTCATAGCATCTTTTAATTAAAACAGCCTGGGTTTCACCATATCCTATTTGTTCTTCAGTCTCTCTTGAAGCTTAAATAATGTGTATTTGATGAGATGGTGATTCAGTGGTTTTCTTGCTGTGTGGTTGTTACTGTCTGCACAGCCATGTGTTCCTGTCTCGCTGTGCTCCATGAAGACCTCACATTCAGTGAGTCTGGGTCTTAAGGACATCAGCTTAATTTATGTGGCAGCAGAGCTGCACAGAAGGGAAGATGCACAAACAGAAGCCACATTTTTGTATCTGTAGTATGATGGTGCTGGAAAGCAGTTTTGTTGACTAGCAGACAGGAAAATTAGCCCAGAAAATACATAAGCAGGTATCTAGTAGGAAAGGAATCCAGAGCTATCCAGGAGGAATGATGATCTCTTAATTTAATGAGAATTAAGGAGACCTTGTATTTACACTCTTGTGGCAGCATCTCATCATCCTTTTTTGGATTTCTTCCCAGTATATTGACTCTGCTGACTTGGAGCCAGATACTCTGCAGGAAGAACCTGTCCGATACCATGAAGCATGGCAGAAGCTGTGTGGTGCTGAGTAAGACTCTTATACTCTGGCCGTTTCTTGAGACCATGTCTGATAAACTTACTGCTATTGACAGTTTTGGAATTAAGAGCCTCACTGGAGACTGTTTTCTTAGGCACTGTACCAGCACACTCTGGCATTGCCCCAGATTCCTCTCAGTGAAATTTAGGATAAGATGTACAATGGAGAATTGTTAAATAAGCGAGGGGATTGGTGAAAGGCAGCGGTAGGGGAGATGGTCATGCAGATGAGGACGTGCACAGGTTTAGTGAGGAAACAGGGTGAGAGGAAATAAGGGGAAAGGATAGGTGCTGGCAAAGGCTACTGAAGCCAAAGAGAGAGGATGGAAAGTGTAAACGTGGTATAAAGTTCTTTAGGAAGAAAGTGTGAGAAGGGAAGAAGCGTTAAGATGCAGAGGAATGCCAAAAGTTAACCCAGAAAACAAGAACAAGTTAGGCTTGTTAGCCCTTGGGGAACCAGGCTTTGGGTGGTACCAGGAGAATGAAGAACCTGCTGTGGAACCTAACCTGCGGGTAGGGCAACTCGATGCTGCAGCCAGCGGATACCTCAGCATGGGCCTGCCTGAGTGACACATTTGCAAACAAGTTTGGTGCAGAGCATGTGGGTCATGCAACATGAGCCATTCTAGTATTGTAACCTGCATTGTATTTGGGATTTTTTGGGAAGGTAAAACGTGTCTTTATAAAATGTTTCCCTGAAAACTCTTCTGGCATTTTATATGACAGCTCATGTGAAGTCATATGGAAACTGTGCTGCAGACAGGCCTTGCCACACAGGTCACTTTAAAGCCCTTTTCAGGAGTGAGGTCTTGCAAGTCCAAGGTTTTACGGGAGAGAGGTGGTACGTGCTTGGGGGGAACCAGGCTGGTGAGCCCTGTATGAATGGAATCTTTTCATCCTCGTGCAGCGGAGTTCTGGTTCCTGGTGGATTTGGTGTTCGAGGGACCGAAGGCAAAATTCAAGCTATTTCCTGGGCAAGAAAGCAGAAAAAGCCCTTCTTAGGTGAGAAACATGTTTCATCCATAAGAAGAAATAAAGAAAAGAAGGAAGTTGAATAACAGCCTAACTGGTCTACATCAAGAGCTTTACTGATTTTCATTAGTATCTAGAATGTACAATTTTGAAGATAAGCGGCTGAGGAAGGCAGTGATCTATACTTAGCTTAACTGGGTAATGCAGCTGTCATCTGAACTTAGCTCTGAAGTGGTCAGGGTTGGCTGGGATGTGATGACATGGAATCTACAATGAGGGGGTAGGAGTCTCAGAGGAAGTTTCAGAAGAGGCTGTGGTGATCTTGGCATGAAGAGATACGTGACTGCATTTAAACAAAATGACATAGTGAGAGACTGGAAATATGTGGGCAGAGTGGATGGGGAAGGGAGGTGTGGAGTGAACCTTGTCAGAACGACTTGGTACAGAGTGAACAGACCCCTAAATCCCAGTCAAAGGTTGGTCTCATCCAGGTTTTCCTCTGACTCAGGACTGCTCTGTGAAGGTGTGCGTGCTTTGCAGTATGGGCTCAGTGGTCCTTGTCCTGACTTGATCTGTGTTCTGCCTTGCCTTCTGCAGGAGTTTGTTTGGGAATGCAGTTAGCAGTTGTGGAGTTTGCGCGCAGTGTTCTTGGTTGGCAAGGTAATTGCACAACCCCCTTCCTGGGTTTTGGTCATTTCTTTGATTGCTTGAATAATACCTGTAATTTTCTTAGAGTCCTGTAACTTTTACCTTTTCATTGGTAGGTAGATTTAATTTTTTCTAGGCCTGTAAAATTCCCCATCTCCTTTGCTGATTCAAAGGAAAAAAACAATTTCCTTATCCTATTCAAGTAAAAATCAATGGAGTCAGGCTTGCTTATAATGACAGAAAACTTTCTACTGCTTAGAGTGATGTTCAGCTCCTGAATAAAACACCTAAGTGGAATTGTGCCTGTGTGTGCTGGACATCCTAAATTCCCATTATAGCCAGTGGGAATTAAGATAAAAAGGAATTCAGCTGACGAGGCAGTTGCACCTCCATTGCTTGAATTGAATAGGTCCCTGCTGTCAAAACTCCCTTTGCAGAGTGCTAAATTTAGTCTCACTGGTTGTGAAGGTAGGGGAGAATGTTTATTGGAGTACTTCTGCTTCCTTCCCACTCCCTGGCTATATTTAAAATACTCTAAGCTGTTGAATGTGGACTTTTCCTGAATGACCCTTGCTTTCATCACCGATTGCACTAGACCGGTTGCCCTAAGATTGCAACCTCGAGGCAGTCTCAGAAATTCATATCAAACAGCGCTGACAGAGTCCTGCTTCTGCTGTTGGGGGCTGAGCCAGCAGCTCTGGGCAGGTGAGTGGCTCGGCACAGATAAGGTTGCTGCTTGCCAGAAGCATGGGCACAAGATGCAGCTGTACCTGGGGGCCGTCCTGTAAATGCATGTCATGGTATGAGGGACTTCGTGTTTCTAATTGATGAACGTTCCATTGCAGATGCTAACTCGACAGAATTTGACCCCAAAACTTCTCATCCAGTGGTGAGTTCATGGTGACTTGCTTGTAACATCCTTACTGTGCTAGACTTCTCTGCACATACCTGTTGATACAGCTAAGAGCTTGGATTATTACCTCTTGTGGCTTTTAAGTCTTCCATCACTTACTAATCTGAAAAGAAAATGCCTTTGTCTAGTTAACTGTATGGCAGTTGCTGCTTCATAAAAGATTGCAGGGCTTATTAGAGGTGAAACACTACTATTTTTTTAATGTTTATTTTTAATTACACTTTTTCATAAAGCAAGGTGTTTTCTAAGAGGTAAAAGGTTCTTAAAGGGCAGTTTGAAAGCTCACTGATTTCACAGAGTTAATGTGAAAGATTTGGTAATATCCAGATTCTATTATGTAACCATTTAATTATGATCTCAGAAATTAACATAGACAGACATAAATTTCTTGGAACATCTGAGGACAGATTTCTGAACCTGCTTTTCTTAGACTGCAGGCTCTCTGTGCCTTGTCCAGGGCCCACCATAAGGATTGGCTTCTGCTATAATTTAAAAATGCTACTCAAAAGGGAAAAGTTCTCAAAAAACCAGCTTATGAAGTTACTTATCAAAGTATAAATGATTCTGATTTTGGGATTTTGTTTCTGTAAATTCGCTTGTTTGTTTGTGTAACATTTAGTTCAGTAAATGGCACAGTATTGGTGTATGGGATCTATGCAGGCTTTGACTGAGACCATTTCCTATGCTAAAGCTTCCTGAATACCTGCAAACCTTCTGTATGTTCTGTACAGCCTTTACTAGAATAACTCCACTAACTAATCTAGTTCTGTTGGTCTGCCTGGTCAAGACAATGTTCCTTGGGGTGGTTTGCTTTTTTCTGTATGGATGTTGGGGTTTTTTTCCCCGTTTAACATTTCAGAGTCTGCCTGGCACTGTTATGCCTCCCTCATTCTCACCTCCTTCTCTGAATGCTTCTCGCAGGTCATAGACATGCCAGAACATAATCCTGGGCAAATGGGTGGGACCATGAGGCTTGGCAAGAGAAGAACACTCTTCCAAACCAAGAACTCCATCATGAGTAAGGCATTTCTTACCTCTTCTGGAAGTGTTTCCTGGGAATGATGTGTGTGTGGTGTATATGGGGAAGCGAGACCTGGGAACGTTAAAGCATCCTTGAATGGTCGGTGTTTGCAGACTTTGTTCTGGTAGTGGAATGGAGATTAATGAATTTGGTCCCCTCTAGAAGTGGCAGATTGGCAAGTTTGAACAAGTTCATATGAATAGCATCCATCACAATGTGCTTGCCAATGTGATGCCCATCTACAAGAAGGGCTGGAAGGAGGATCTGGGGAACTACAGACCTGTCAGCCTGACCTCGGTACTGGGGAAGATTCATCTTGAGTGCACTCACCAGCCAAGGACCTGCGGGTGCTGGCTGAACATGAGCCAGCAGTGTGCCCGGGTGGCCAAGAAGGCCAACAGCATCCTGGCTTGTTTCAGGGATAGTGTGGCCAGCAGGATGAGGGCAGTGATGGTGCCCCTGTGCTCGGCACTGGTGAGGCCGCATCTCAAATCCTGTGTTCAGTTTTGGGCCCCTCAGAACAAGAAGGACATTCAGGTGCTGGAGCATGTCCAGAGAAGGGCAACGGAGCTGGGGAAGGGTCTGGAGAGCAGGTCTGATGGGGAGGAGCTGGGGGGGTTTAGCCTGGAGAAGAGGAGGCTGAGGGGAGACCTTATCGCTCTCTGCAACTGCCTGACAGGAGGTTGTAGTGAGGGGAGTGTTGGTTTCTTCTCCCAAGTTACTAGTGAGAGGATGAGAGGAAATGGCTTCAGGTTTGTGTCAGGGGAGGTTCAGATTGGATATTAGGAAAAAATCTCTTTACCGCAAGAGCGGTCAGGCCCTGGCACAGGCTGCCCAGAGCGGTGGGGGAGTCACCATCCCTGGGAGTGTTAAAAAAATGCGTGGACATGGCACTTGGGGACATGGCTTAGGAGGCCACGGGGGTGTTGGGTTGGCGGTTGGACTTGATGATCCTAGAGGTCTTTTCCAACCTTAATGATTCCATGATTCTGTGAAACTTGGCATCGTGCAAACTGTTTGGCATTTTCTCTGAGAGGTGTCTTCCTTTTGGTGTAGGGAAGCTGTACGGAGATCATGATTTCTTGGAAGAGAGACATAGACACAGATTTGAGGTAAAAACGCTACTGTAGTCATTGAGCTTTTCTGTGTAATCCAAACACAAGAGATCATGGGTTTTCTTGCTTCTGGTCTTCTAGGTCAATCCAGAATTGAAAAAGTGTTTTGAAGACCAAGGTTTGAAGTTTGTAGGCCAGGATGAGGAAGGAGAACGAATGGAAGTGATTGAGTTGGAAGGTGAGTCCTTGAACAATGTGTTTGTGGGTGTAGGTATTTACAAGGGAAAGTATTTGGAGGGTAACTGAGGAGGTTTACTTATACTAAAAAAAGAATCGCATCTGCCTGTCCCTTTAGGGACAAAAGGCAGGATAGAAATGACATCTCTTCCCCATCATCAGGACTTCAAAGTGATCAGTGCTTTTAACTGCAGTTCAGCCACAGGCTTAAGAGACTTGACATTAATGTTTTCCGTTTCTTTCTCTTAGAGCATCCTTTCTTCGTTGGTGTTCAGTATCACCCTGAATTCCTCTCTAGACCAATTAAGCCATCTCCCCCATACTTTGGCCTCCTCTTGGCATCTGCAGGAAGACTCACTCATTATCTACAAAAGGGCTGCAGGCTCTCACCCAGGTAGGCCTTTCACAGGGCAGCACTTCTTCCTACAGGATAAACTGAAGAATCTTCTTGGCACAAAGTTACTGTGGGGTATTTGCAGCACCTCTTCTTTCCACTCTTTCTTTGAAACCTCTTGCCTTTTATTTTAAGGTTGACTGTGGTGCCGTAGACCTGTCCTGCAGTGAGACCCTGACTGCAGGGAGAGTAACTCTGCCGTCTGGTATTCTCAGGCAGAGGTGTTTGGGCAAACTGCAGCTGGGCCTGCTCTTTTAGGTGACTGGAGACCTCGTGCGGTTTTCCCCATATTCCTTGTACAAGTCCTAGGTACAAGTTGGTTCTTAAACTTGTTCTTGTTGCTGGTTTAAAGAATGGGCCGTGGTGGTTGCAGCTCTGGGGTTTTGTTTTTTGGGGTTTTTTTTTGTTTGTTTTGTTCCTGCTGACTTAAGCTTTCTTTTGTCTCCCTTTGCAGAGCAACTAATGTTTTGGGTGGACTTAATGGTATATTTACTTCCTTCTGCTGCTCCCTAATGCCCTGCAGTTCTGCTCAGCAGACATGGCAATATGCAACAAATAAACATCACTTTGATAGTGACCCATTTTCCTCCTTATAGAGGAGCTTGTGCAGCTGGAGTGCTAACATGCACTAAACAAAAAAAACCCCAGACTAGATGCAAAAAAGAAATAGTGCTGAATGCATTAAACTAAAGCAATGCAAAAAGGAAAGTGTTGTCTGTTCTGGGTTGAGCTGCAATGCAGCTGCACCACAGAAATTCCTGTGCCAATGTCTGGAGAACAGCTGTCAGTTGTGCTCTGAAGAGAATTTCTATGTGAAGATGCCAAAGTGCTCCAAAGGTTGAGGGATATTTTCATTTCCTGCTTTTGCACATTTGAGTTTGAAATAGCTTTTCACGGCAGAGGAGCTGAAGTTTCCTCTCTACTGCAACATCTTAAGTTAGTATTATCTGCTGTTGGAGTCTTTTGTGATTGTGGTCACGTTGTTTCATGCTTAGCATATAATCTAAAGATATTGGTGGCAGTTGTCACCCAGCCTGTGCTCCCCTTTATTCCTGGGCCCTTGTAACTCTTATCACGTTTTCAGGCAAGTCTCATCATTGTGCTCTGAGGTTTGCAGCTGACACTGAATCAGGGGGAACAGACTATACACTTGAGGATGGGACCACTGTTCAGAGGGACGTGGGCTGGAGGAGTGGGCCAGCAGGAACCTGATGAGGATTAACAAGGACAAATGCGGAGTCCTACATCTAGGAACTCCTTGCAGTAACAGAGGCTGGGGAGCAGCTCTGCTGACGATGTCTTGGGGCACAGCAAACTGAACATAAACCAGCAGTGTGCGCTGGCAGGAAAGGAAGGACAAAGAGCGTCCTGGGCTGTGTGAGTACGGGCACAGCCAGTAGATGCAGAGAAGTGTTTATGTCTCTTTACGTGGCATTTGTTAGACCACATCTAGAATACTCTGTGCGGTTTGGGTCGCCCAGTACAAGTAAAACATGGATAAACTGGGGAGAGTTTAGTGGAGGGCTACTAGGAAGGTCAGGAGGTTGGAGTACTTGCCCAGCGAGGAAAGGCTGAAGGAGCTGGGCTTGTTCAGCCTGGAGAAGGGAAGACTTTATGTGGGACCTAAGAGCAGCCTGCCAGCACCTACAAAAACATTATCAAGAAGGTAAAAACAGGATCTTTATAGATGTGCATGGTGGGAGGATGAGACCCAGTGGATAAATTGAAATAAGAGAGGTTCCAACTGGCTGTAAGGAAAATCTTTTTCACCACTGGATCAGTTACGCATTAGTGCAAGTTGCCCAGTGTCCGTCCTTGGAGAATTTCAGAATGTGACCGGGTAAAGCCCCGAGGAGCTGTGGCTGATCTGGTAGCTGTCCCTGCCGTGTAACTGTCCTGAGGTCCCTTCTGATCTGAACTATTTTGTGATTCTGAAAAAGCTGTTTAATGGATTAAAGGCAATCAGCTGTTACCGGGAAGCTGAAATAGAATGACTTACGGGTGGTTAACCAGTCTCCTGTTTTGTATTTATTCAATTTCCTTCAGAATAACTTTGCCTTATAAGATGCCTATTCTATGTATAATCACTTTAATTCACAAACCATAAAATGGAGGATGACTCAGCCCTATTTCCAAAGGGACAGCTGTACTAGGAATTGTGTGTGCTTTGCTTTTCAACCCCAGCTAGCAGTACTTCTATCAAGCCCTGCTAATTCCTGATGCAAAACTAGGTCTATAAAGTGCTTGTACTCCATAAAACAAAATCTTTTTGAATTCTGCAGGGACACCTACAGCGACAGAAGTGGCAGTAGCTCACCTGACTTGGAGATAACAGAGCTGAAGTTTCCATCAGTAAATCATGACTGATTCCTGGTAAGTTTTAATGACCTCAACTTCTTTTCTTATAGAAAAAAATCCTTGCCAGTCTTTCCTTCTGGCATCTGAACGTTTCACATCAGTTGGTAGAAAACTGGCATACCATGAAAAGTGTTGGTGCTCACACACGTGTTCCAGCTGTGCCGAGGGATGCATAATACCTCATGTCTGTGTAACAGATGTGTTTGGGTGTTTCCTTAGCAAATTGATAGGTAATAAAGTATAAAAGTACATGCGGGAGTTTGACATGAAATTCAGATAAAGAAACAAAGCCCAAATAGAGCACACAGTCCTGAAAAAGGAGGCAAAGCTGAGCAAGGGCTTACTGGATTTAGAAAGTTTGGTATTTTGGGAGCAATCTCTCACCTTTGCCAAAGAACATTTTTGAAATAGCCATTCTCCCCCATCTCTTGAGACAGCAAGTGTCTCTGTCAAACCAGTGGACTTGAGCTCTGAATTGTAATGGCTGCTGCAGATGTATATAAAACTGGATGTATGTAATGTATATAATCCAGTCTTGGAGTGGGGGGGGGCCACTAAAACCTAGCCTTCCAACCTCACCAGTGGAAAAGGCAGACTTAACGCTGAAATGAATTCTCCCTTTGTGTGGTAGGTGATCGTGGACATAACGCTTTCTCCCACTGCTCCGGCTGGTTTTATGTGGTTTTGGAGAAGTTAAGCAGCATTTGCGCACAGTGCACATCAAGGGAGAGCAGGGCTTTATTGCTGAATGCCAGGGGACCAAGGATGCCCAGCTCTTCCTCCTTCCCCCTCTCCTTCATTAAACAGATGTTTCCAAAATTAACTGCAGAGTGAAGTGAGGGTTAGCCTGAGTCTAGCACAGAAGTATTTCCCATCCCTGTTGATGGGACTGTGCCTTTGTGGTGCTGAAGATGGCTGGGATAGCTAGGTGTTGGGTTGTTCCAGATCGGGGACAGCAGCAAACTAAAAGCTGAAGAATCGTCTCTGTAAATTTTTATCCTCCTGAAGATATTCTGAACCTTTGGCTTGTTGGCAGTATCCAGCGTGCTCCCTAACGCCACAAGGCTGAGTGCTGCATTGAGACCCGAGGCCTTGGAGGCCACCCCCGAATGAATAAATTGTAGAGAAAGCGACACTGGCATGTGCGGTGTGTCCCCTCTCTGGCTGACTGGCCTGCTGGCACATGTCCTGCCTCAACTCTCTCTCAATACCTGCAACATAATGAAGATTTGCCATTGGTACCAGCTGTGGGCAGTGCTGGGAAGGGCTTGAAGTTAATTCTTAGCTTAACAGTGCTCACTCCCTACATTTTATTTAAACGTTGACTTCTAGAATGAGCTTGCTTTCTTAGGGGTGTAATACACTGGTCTTAGTGTTGCTGTAGTGCCCCTGTAAATCTACGAAACGTCTTTTATCCTGGGAAGAGGAGCGTTGTTGGGGCCCGTGTGTTATGTTTGTCTGGGGTGATGTATGTACAACTCGAGACATTGGTGTGATTCCAGCCTGTTGCCCTTCACTGGCAATAATTCCTGCTCCTTTTCTTTCTCTCTTTCTCCAGATGGCTCTTTGCTGAAGAGAAGAGTCTTCATTAGATTTTCCAGGCATTCTTACAGCAATAGCTTGAACACTGTCAGCTTTGGGCTTTCTTAAGTTATGGTTTTATAATTTTTTGTTATGAAATCCTGTCCCTTTATTTCCTCAACTCTTCTGTCCTTTATTTTATGTGTAGATTCTGTTTATTTCTGGAGGAGAGCTCATCACAGCACCTGCACCTCTAGACTTCCTTCAGTTAGCACCACCTTGGACACAAAAAAAGGCAAATTTGGGTATGGGATTTGATGTGCTGGGGAGAATGCAGGTGCACCCTTCCTTCCTAATGCATGGTAACACCGGCATCAGTTTGTGTCTTGGACACTGACAGTTGAGTTGCTTTCTCCAGCCGTTCTTGGCCCTCAGCAGTCTTTAGGTGAAATTACATGGATGAACTAGATCTTGGGAGCTCACTCAGTTCTTGAGCTGTGCTGCAGAAGATGGGTCTGCGCAGCTTTATGCAGTCTTTTTTTTTTGGGGGTGGGGGTGGTGGTGTTTTTGTTCAGTTTTGGCTTTTTTAATAGTATTTAAAAACATTTGGCACTGGTGGTCTTGGTGCATTCATTGCCGGCAATGAACTTTTAACCAGGAAAATCTTCCTGGAATAGAAGAGTTAATGTGGGACACGATCAGCTCTAACTGCGATATGCCAACCCGTGCAGGGATGCGATTAACTTGGGGG
>VZTV01057550.1:0-40559 GCA_013400875.1 Anhinga rufa | reverse complement strand
GGTGCAGGGAACAAAAAGAAGCAAAACTGTCAGGGAAGCCCATTGTTGCCTGAGCCAAGGCGTAACCGTTAGCCCTTTCTATGCTGGGGGTTGCTGGTGCTGCTTCTTGGGCTGGGAAACTTCAACTCCTTGCATCAAGGGGGAGGTACAGAAAAGAAGGTGAACTACTTTCCGATGCTGCCTTTAAAAGCTCCCGTTGTGATTTGCCTTGGACCGAACAGTTCATGGTGCTTTTTTTTTTTCCGTTGATGGGAAGTGGAGCCTTCCGTTGCCTTTTTTTTATACAGCGGAGCCGCGCGTCCCGCAGTCGATGCAATACAGATGTGCTGTTTCTGTTTGCAGTTTGCCTGCAGTGTTCCTCGGTTTGGTCTGTAGATGTGCGCTGTCCCAGGGCGAGCTCAGCTTTGTGCTTCTGGGGTGGGAATGCACTCGCGTTTTTTTTTCTCCTGCCTCTTGCTGCAGTATAAGCGACAGTTTTTGGTCTTTGGTGATTTAGAAATAAGGAAGGCGGCATCTCTGTTGTCTGAAGTGTTATACGTTCAGAGCTCTTGTTCATTAAAGTTTGGAAGAAGCTGTGTGTCTCGAGTCTGGCTGAATACTAACTCCTTGTTGTCTGATGCCAAACTGGATTAAGCACTGTACTGTCTCATCTTAAGTGATCTTTTCCACAGCCCATCTTGCTTTATTCCTCAATTATTTAAAATATAGGCTGTAAAGCTGCTTTTAGCCCAGAAAGCTTTGAGCATTCTTTGTGTGTGCCAACTAGAACAAATGCAAAAATGACCAACCGAGTCAAGATGCTCTCTGTGCTGAACTCCTGGCCGTGAAATGGCTGGTCCTCTGGCAGTGTGAGGTCGTTCCTTACCTGTAGCACAGCTTTGTTTTCTTTCTCCTGAAATGTTCTTGTTTTGGCCAAAATTGCAGCTGACTTGGCCACTAAATGCTTATTTGTAATAAAATGATTAACTAGCCAGGAGCTGGCTATATTACTTCCATAGCTCAGAGGGAGGAAAAGGACTGAAGTATAATACTGTCTGATTTTTAAATGAATCCAGTGTAAGCTAGAAAAAGTTTGTTAGCCATATTTGCAGTGGTTTTTAGACGTGTTTCCAAAGTCTGGCTGGAATTATGGGGGCTTCCCTACTGGGAAGCAGCAGAGAAACCGGGGGAAGCTGGACTGAGCCTACAGCCTCTGCAGGGCAGAAAAATGAGTTTTTAATTAAATTATGTGCAAGCTGCCTGTTAAGACGGTTTGTTCCCTCTTCTTCCACAGTGGGGAGAGCCACTTGCCTGGTGCGTACCGAGGGCTGGCAGAAATGAAGATGCAGTGAAATTTTACAAATAAAGTGGGCCTTTGTGGGGCTTGTCACTGGGGGTAGGTATGGTCGCTGTGGGACCGGGCTGAGGTACTGCTGTGCCTCAGCAGCTCAGCCCCTTCCAGCCCAAAAGGTGGATGGATCCAGCTGCCCCCCAGGCTCTGCTGCGGTGGGGCTGTGGGCAGGGACCGGCTCCCTCCTGCTGCTGTCCTGGGAGGAGATGCTGGCTGTGGGGAGACGGGAGCACCACGCTGCTGATAAGCGCTCCAAGGGGTGAGTTTGGGCCAGAGGCACCTGAACAGAGGTCCTGGGGTACCCAGCGAGCCCCGAGGCTGCAGCAGAGACCTGGGGTGCTTCTCCCACCTCATCTGGTGCTGGACCAGCCAGGACCCCTTCTCCCCAGCAGCACCCACCTTGCTGCCTTCAACCACCAGCATCTTCCCTTTGCCACCGGCCCCACAGGAGCTGTCACGAGGTGCTCTGGGCACCGCTCGAGCCAGGACACAGACCCCAGGCTTGCTGCAGGTGAAGGCGAGACCCACCTGGGCTTCCTCACCTCCTTGTAGTGCCACTGGAGGCCTGGCCCAGCTGAGCCCCGGGGCACACTCCGAGCACCCTGGTGTACGGTGTGGGGCCCCCTCAGCCTCCGGCCCCTCTGCGTTACCCAGCCCTCGCCCCCAGTCCCCCCCATGGGCTGGAGCTGTGCCCCACTGCTCACGAGGGCTCCAGGCTGTCCTGCAGCTGCCCAGATGTGGGGTCCATGGTCGTGGCAATGGTCTGTGCCGCGAGCAATGCAGGGGCTCAGGGCTTGGCTCTTCCACCATCTGGCTGCAGGCGGCATTTGCCCGCTCGCGTGACCTGCCTTGGGGCACCATCATGGGGCAGACGTGCAGATGTGAGGTGCGTTTGCACAGTGACGGGTTCAGGGTCTCTGGCCGGGGGCTGCTCCCTGCCCCAACAACTCCCACAAGCTCCAGGCAGGAACAAAGAGTTGTGAAAGCCTCTGCCCGCACCACTACCCATCCTGCACATCCCTGAGAGTGACCGCACTCCTGGACCAGGAACTGGACGCTGGAGGGCTCCATGCCAGCACTGGGAAGGTGGCAGTGACACCGTGCAGGGACCTGGCAGTGCTTCTCGACAGGGATGCTCCTGGGGAGCAAACATCCTGGAGAGCAGTGAGGAGCTGCTTTGGACGGGGCCAGGCAACATGCAAGGTTTTTGAGAGGCAGATCGGCAAAGAGCTGGAGCCTGGGGTGGTGTCGGAGGGGCTGAGCAGCCATCGGGCAGAAGCCAATGCGCCGTGTTGGCATCGCTAACGAGCCCTCGGTCGTCACATCACCAGATCGGTTGTGTTTTGTTTTAATCCGCCCAGGTCTGGCCCAGCTCTCCCATGAACAGCACTGGAGCAGCCAGGGGTTTGCCTGTCCTGAAGCAGCACCCTGTGCCCCGTCCCTGCGCTTCCCAGGCTCCCCCCACGGCAGGCGCCCAGCCAAGCGCTCCCATCAGTGCACACACAACCAGCAGCGAGGAACTTAGTTATCCTTTTATTTATAAACAAATCAACGTAAAATAAGTGCAGAGGAAAGCACTGGCTGACCCCCCACGGGGACCTGTCTGCAGCGGCCAGCGGGATCAGCGTCAGGTAAAAATGAGGGGCATCCCAGGGCCGATGCTGTGAGCGACGGAGCTCTGCGCGTGGCCGGAGCCCCACCTCCCTCCGACCACACTGGTGCAGCAGCAGGGACTGCAGCGCAGACCTTGTACAACACAAAGCCTTTTTATTACTTTGGGGTTTGGGACTTTTTTTTTTTTTTTTCAACTTTTCCCCTTAGGGGTAAACCTGACCCAGTGCAAGAGACGGGAAGGTTGGTCGCTGCGGGGGCCCTTCCTGGGGCTGGCCAGGGCCCCGCGGTCGGCAGGGACGAGGGTGTGAGACGGAGCTCTGGATGCAGAGGGGGCGAGATAAAGCCAGAAGTGCTTGCAGTGGAGATCCCCATCCCAGCCCGTTGGTCGCTGCAGAAAGGATGCGGTGGGGGAGCGCGCTGTGGGTGCGTGCACACACCTGGGACAGCCCTCGCCGCCTCTGCACCGCCCTGTCAGCCCTGCCCCAGCTCGGCCCAGGCGGGGCTGGAGATGCTCCAGGGGACAGGCAGCCCCTGTCCCCACCAGCAGCCCCGGGACATGCGGCATGGCCGCCGCTCCCATGCTCCCATCCTCTTGCAGCTGCAGTACCGTGTCTGGGACAGCGGGTTACCGCTCAAGTGCCATCAAAAATAAATACATTAGACTGTCTGAAACAAACAGGTGCCGTCGGGTAGAGCAAAGTCCTTGCAGGACAAGCAACGCAAGGACAGGTCACCACACCTGAACCCTCCGACTTGCCAGACCCAAAACCCTCTTGCACACGCTGAGCTGGAACGGACCGAAACACCAGAGGATTGGGAGGGCCCCTGGGAAGATGAACCTTTGCATCTCTGGCTAAAAATATCTCCAAGAGTTGCGAGTTCAACAACAGGTAGAAAAATCATTTCATCATTTTAAACAGACAACTCCTTATTAAAAAAAAAATTTAAAAATAAACAAACAAAAAAAACCTCAGAGAAAAAAAAAGAACGATCAGTTGAGTCCTGCAGCATCCAGCCAGCCTCCGACGCCGACCCAGGCCCGTCCTTGCCATGGGCATGACAGACCCAGCCACACTCCTCGGCTCTCCCGCAGCTCGCCCCACGCTCCCGGCAGCGCCGTGTGCCGCTGCATGGCCTTCCTGGTCAGAAATAAATACGAAGGCCTCCATCCCTGCCCGGTGTCCCCAGCCAGAGCGAGGCTGGGAGCTGAGGGGCGGGCAGAGCTTGGGAGGTGAGCGGCCCCCAGGACCGTGCGGGCAGCAGTCACTGCTTGGAGCTCGCCGCGCTGCTGCAGGGCCCGAGCATGGGCCGGGGGTGCTGCGCCCCTCGCAGCCGGGCTGCCCGGCGAAGCGCAAAGCGTCCAGCCCCCCCAGCCCACCACCCCTCCGAGATGGGAGCCGAGGGCAGGTGAGGCTGGGAGTGCATGAGCCACAGAGAGAGGGAGAGGAGCCAGCGCAAACGCCCAGTCCCCACAGGCTCTGCCCAGAGCTGCTGCTCCATCCCAGGGAAGCAGGACCAGCAGCCCGTGTAGAAGCGACGGCTGGGCAGCAGGGAGAGACCCTCCGCTTCCAACAGGACGCCCACGACTTGAGTCCGGTGCGAAGCCCTGGGGCCGACTGGGCGCCAGCCTCCTGCCGAGCGCCCGCCGGGGCCTGGCCGCTGGCGCAGGGGCAGGCAGGCGGCTGGACCCCTGCAGCGGGGCCGGGGTGTCGGCGAGGTGTCCGTCTGCGGCGTAAATGGGTGTGTGTGCATGCGTACCTGTCGGCAGGCGAGCGCGGGTATGGATGGCCAGGAGCAGAGCTTCCAGGATCCGTCCTGCCAAGCGTCCTCTCAGAACTTGCCTTGCTTTAGCTTGTCAATGTGGTAAGTGAGCTTCAGGGCTGGCCCTAGCTTCAGCCCCATGTACTTCATCATCATGTCACTCCGCAGCAAGAGCAGGGCTTTCCCGTCGATCTCCTGCAAGGAGGGGAAGCAACAGCACTTGTGACTATACCTGTAAGCCCTAAGCCTGCCCGCTGAGCCAGGCCATGCCCAAAACGACGATGGCTGAAGCAGCACGGCTGGGTGCAAGAGCATTGCTCAACAGCCGAGGTGGGCTGCACGTAACTGCGGCATCCCAGCACGGGCAGCCCTGCATCCCGCCCTGCCTGCAGCACAGGGGCTCAGCCTTGGACCCTGCGTGGAGGTGGGAAATCTGCTGGGTGATAAATGCCCAGGAGCCATGTCCAGCAAGTCCTGAGGGGGAGGTGGGGAGGAAGGAAAAGAGGGGGGTTTCCCTGACGGGGGAACGATCAAGGCAGCAGCAGTGCAGGGGAGCATCAAGGGCATCGTCATCCCACTGCAGGGGAAACGTCCTGGGAGAGAATGCGCCAGCCCTGACAGCAGTCCTGCCACAACACATGCAGCCCTCAAGTCAAGGTTGAAGAAGGGGCAAGGGAGCAAACTCTGTAAACCCCAAGAGACTGCCACTGCGTACAAAGCAAAGTTCTGGAGTTTCTAAGCAGAGCCCCAGCAGCTGGCAGAGCAACAGTGCTCATCTCCAGCAGGGCTGATTTCAGCACCACAGCTTTCAGAAGTATCTGATGCTTTACAGCTGAGCCAGGCGTGTCCCTCACTGAGGCTCAGGAGGGGAGGCATCACGAAGCTCGAAATAACCAGAGAACAGCTTGGCACTTAACATCTTCGAGTGGAAGTTTTCCAGTCCTTTGCAGCACTCTTTTCCTTGACCTGGTCCGGGCTTGGCCCAGAGCTTTTCATTGGACAGGTTTCCATGAAGAAAATGTTAATGGACTTACAAATGAAAAATAAAAATCAAAGCCTCCAACAACAGAAAATCCTGTCCTGTGTTGACACTCAGTGAGGTCTCACACTTGGTAAGATCTCCAGGAATCTCCAGTATCAGGTTTGTTGTGCTTTTCCCTTCTTCAAATGAAAGCGAAGTTCTTCCTCAGGACTGCCATTACAGGGGACTTTCATCCCTTAGCAGAGCTGAGCACTCTCTTGCATAATTAAAACAAAACATTTTTCAATTATCGGTGGTTCTAAAATAGAACTAACAAAAAAAAAAAAAAGAAGAAAGCGTTGTCTCAGCCCAGCACAGAGTGAAAAGCTTCCCACCCGCCTCTCCTGCCTGGGAAGATGGGTATTTTCTCCTACTGCTCTTCTGACTTCATGAGCACTACCAGGTGTAACATGGACTGAATCAAAAGGCAGAGGGAAGATGAACTGTCAGGAATCAGTACGTGGAGCTGCCAAAATTTCTGTAGCTGTAATTGTACGAACTCCACGCTGTACGTCTGCAGCTATTTTACACTTAAAGACGTGCACAAGAACCAGAGCCTGAAGAAACCCATTTTTATAGGAAAAGGGATTTTAGCAACTTGTTACATGCTTCTTGCCAGGAGAAATTTGCTACAAGCTGAATATTAAGACTCCAGGATGAACGAGGTTTTGTATTTTTGGTGCTACTGTTCAAATCCAGCTAAGAGCCATACACACAAAGGCAGCGGTGCTTGGAGCTCTAACTGGGCTGCGATGTCTTCCCTTCCACAATTTCTGAGTAAGAGGATCCCAAGCCTGACCACAAAAGGAGCAGGATTTATGAGAATGTTTTTCTTAGCACAAAACTCCAGCCAGTACAAAGCGCTGCCGTTCTTCTGACTCTCCTAGATTTTCCTTGTGTGGTGATCTGCCCCCTTCCATGTATAACATACACACACACGTATATACATACATAGACATACTTACATGTTTTCGAAAGAGGTCAGCGTGGGGTCCCAGCTGTGGATCTGCTTCTCGTATGAACTGCATCACCTCCTCCACCGTCCAGGATGAGGGGTCACGGCTGCTCAGCCGTGAGACGTCTCGAGATCCAAGGTATCTATCTGAACCTGGGGGGGAATTGCGAGACGGCAGCCGTTACTCCAAGTATCCCCGCAGCATCGCTCCAGCAGCTTTTCACCCTTAACCTACCACTCAGTCTCCTCTCTCACAGCAATGGCAGAGACAATGCGAAGGGCTCGCCCCAACTGGGCCCCAGAGATTCCTGCAGCACAGGTCTAGCACCGAAGCCTTAGTCTCGCTCCCTAGGCCTTACTTGTCGGGGCAGCTTTCTATGCTGAGCCCTTTTCCTCACTCTAAACCCCAATTTCCCTTTGCCCCCCTTCAGCTGAGGTTGGTCCCCCCCTTCCCACTCCTCCTTGCCCATCTACTGACGGTTCCCACCTTTGCAGAAAACAATCCTCCGTTGCCACTTCTCTCCCCATGTACTGTTTCTCCCTTGCTGCCCCGCTCCGAACACCACCTTTAACAATTTTAACACAGCAAAGCTGTTTCATGTTTTCATTGGCTGCATTTTCTGATGGACCGAGCCCATATGCAAAATTCTGTTGTCTTGAAGCGGCCCCCGAGCTAAGGAAAGTCCTGCTCCCAACGTGCCGGCATCGGCACAGCCCGTCGTTCCAGCTCTCTGCCTGCACACACAGATGTGAGGGGAGGCAGACGGATTGATACATCAGCAGCCTGAGCTTTTTAGAGGCTTTTAAAAGCCCTGCACCTACAATTACAACTTTTGTTTGCAAAAACCTGGATTTGACATGTGCTGATTTACTGCAATGAACATCTCTCCTGCCCCTGCTCCTCCTTACAGACAAGTGCCGCTCGCGCATCCGCCCGTTCTCCTGGCCACCCGCCCCAGCTCCCAACTTCACCAGGCAGTTCTCGACTCCCTGGCCATTCCTGATCCATCCTCATGGACTCAGACGCCCATTTAGCGCTGTGACAGCCCCCTGCCCATGCTCGCAAATTCAGCTCCTGTCTGCTCCTTCCTATCCACTGACCTCCAGGTCCCACCTAGTCACCACGCTGAATGAGAGACCCTGCAAGCATCACCTCTCCGTATACCCACCCACCCATCTGCCATGTCTCTAGAGCTACTGTTAAACCTAACAGACTACCTGTTTAACAGTGTAGAAGCCAGTCTCTGGTACTTGCTGAAGTTAGAAAGGTATAACTGGAGTTAGAAAAGCCCTTTATTGCCAAATTTACAATTGGAGGGCTGGCTTCTTAACTCTCTTACCCCCAGAGCTAAGCCTACGCAAGGCAGAGGTACTGCCCTGGGTGAGGCTAGAGGGTTGGTGCAGGTGCCTGTATCCTTGCAGGCGATAGTCTCTGGAGCTCCTGCTGTGGCTGGATGAATTGACAGAGTTCAAGGCAGAGTCCATGGGGTCCAGGCGAGGCTCCAAGGGCCCTGGGAGGCCATCTCCCAGAACAAAGGTTTCACCTGGAACGCACCAAGCTGCAGTCAGTGCACCCGAACGCCAACGCAGCCCGAAGTTACCGCTTGGCGGCAAAAAGCAGAACCGCAGCAAAGGCAGCACTTGCCCGCGGCTGCGGGAGCAGGGTCGAACCACTGCATTGGTGGTCTCCTTGAAAGCACAGAAATGAAAACAGGCACTGCTAAAGCCCTGCAGCCTGGTGTTTGCCTGGCAAGTGCCAGCCCAACCCATCAGCAGTGATAATGGTTGGTACCCAGACTGGAGCAACAGCTACTCTGTTAATGCCACCACCAGCTCTAGCCTGCGGTCCCACGTCCTTACTGCTTCCAGAGGCCCCTCTGTGGCAGCAGGGCACTGCGGTGGCAGGCGTTGGAGGGCTGCCCGTTCTGGACGCCAACGGACACAGGACTCACGCAACAGCCCTGAGCAGGGAGAGGAGGCTCCCTGAGATCCAGGGTCAAGCGCCGCACATTACCGGCATTAGCACGCAAGGTAACGGCCCAGGCAATTGGGATTGCGGGGGATATTTAGTAAGACTCATGCTGTAGCCCAGATAGCAGCACACACGTAGAGCAGGCTCCTCTGAGCAGCTCAGCTGCACCATCACAGCCCAGCAACACTCTCACACCATGCTCATCCTCCAGCCCTGAAAGCAAGGTGCTGGTGGCCAGCTGCTCACTCCTGCTGGACCCTTTGTCACTGCCTAACCAAGCCAGTGACCAACACCCTTTGCTGGGACATGCGCGGGCAGGACAGGGCCAAGGGCTCTCCCTGGGCAGGGGTCCCAGCGTGAGACCAGCTTCCTCACCTTTTCCAGAAACACATTTAATTTTCAGCTGTCAGTGGCAGTATTAGGATGGAGGAGCTGAGGAAAACTATCCAGGGTGATATATTGCATTGGCTGAGCCAGCAAGCTCTCCCTTTGCTGTTATACTGTGGCAGCTTCATCCCAGGACCACGTGTGTAGATTTTACTATGGCACGCACAACCTAGTCTCAGTCCAGGTGGACCTGATGCCTCATGAGTCATCCTCAAATACCTGCGTTCTTTATTATGAAATACCTGGCAAGTTCGTACAGCCAAAGAGGAAAGCAGCTCCTACAACGAGGGGTACTGCCTGTGTGCTCCAGGCTGGGCCACCGCATCTGGCTGGGAGCTGGAGCTCCTCTACCAGTGTCCGTAGAGACCCTGAGGTCTGCTCACAGTCCTGAGCTGCTACCACTCAAACACCATGGTAGGTGACAAGGATGAAGAAACCTGAGCAACTGCCCCAGCCAAGCCCTGGGCTTCTTCCCCGGGGCTTCCCGGACCACAGGAGCAGCAGCTGAGAAGCACAGCAAGGTTGTGCTGAACCGGGATGGTGGTGAGGGCGCAGAGTCGATACTGCAGCCTGTGAGACCCAAAGGCTGTTGAGATCTTCCCAAACATTCCTGCTAAGCTGATGCTGCCATGCTCCAGTGAAGGGAGATGCAGCCTGCCAGGGCCTGAAGCAGTACCTGAGTGTTGCAGAGGTTGGGCCCCTCCAAATGGGGCAGCCTCTCTTGGAGGCACGTTGTTTTATCTAGTTTCTATGAACTATAGGACTATTTTGTGAACTGGGATCCTCTGGTTTCAGTGCTTCTGCTGTGTTTGAGCAGAGATCTCAGAGGCGAGTTCAGCTGGAGGCAGCCAGCCCATACCTTCCTTGGCTTAATCTCATAAGGCTACAAAATGGAAACATCCCTCTTGTTTAGCTGTTTGGCAATTCAGTGAAGCAGACGTGAGGTTATCACCTGCATAACTGCAACCCCCCATCTCGTGGGCTTTGTTACTCTGCACTTGAGGCATCTCTGCCTTTCTTTGCTTTTAGGTCCCTGGGACATTCTTGGAAACCAGCAGCACATCCTTAAGATTTCATGTAGAAACAGTGCTGATGTGAAGTCTGCTATTCCCCCACTGCCCTGTGCTGTGTGTTGGCCCGCATGTCACTAGCTTCCCGCGTGAGTAGATGTGTTTTCACCTGTTCTCTATGCATAAAAGGAGGCTTTGTGACTCATGACTATTCCTGAATAACTTTGGACACCTCCTTCACTCCTGCACCACTTTCCCACCACTCCATTTCAGCACAAGACTGGATGCCAGCCCAGCACTGAGCTGGCTGCTCCGGCCCAGGGGTGGATAGAGATTCCCTGGCCCAGGCCCAGACCTACGCAGTGGATGTGACTTACACCAGTTGCACTTTATAGCAGCTTCTTCATAGCAATTACATTTGGTTTCCTCTCCAACAGGACAGTTCTGCTTAAAACCCAAACCACTTCCCATTAAACATCTGTGCAATGACTGACGTCTGATGCATGGGAAAGTGCAGAGGCATGAGAGGGGTCTGTGGGCACAGCCCTTGGCACTGGTCTGGATGCTCTGTAACAGGAAAGCGGCTGAGGGCATGGGAATGGGACTGCGCTGCACATCTCCATCCTCCAAGGAAACCCAGCACCCTCTGTGAGGTGATGCACAGCCTCAACTTGCCAGGAAGCCCCGGGACACTCGCCCCAGATGTGCTGGTCAGGCAAGCGTGTGTGTCTTCCTGCTTGTGAAGACCCCAAAGCTCACACAGAGGGGATTTGTGCCAGCAGAAGGAAATTCTGGGCTCAGCTAGTGAAGACTACAGCTTGGGAGTCTGGGAAACCAAAGGCTGAGGACCCAAAACTCACTCTCAGAAAATATTTAACTCAACAATTAACACACTGTCGTTATTCTGATGTGAATGCACTGTGATGCATTCTTCAAATATGTGATCGTGTTCTCACACGTGCTTATGATCATACATCCAAAGAGGAGGAAGAGGTCATGCAACTGAGGAGTTGCACTTTGTTTTGCTCAAGAGGTAGAATTGAAGCTGCGCGTTCACCCTCAGGTTACCTATCTCTGGACTAGTGAGTGCTTGGTCATGCTATAAATATTGCAGCAGAGCTCAAGGCTTCTTTGTAGGGTCAATGTAATAGATGTTGGATTTTCTTAAAAATACAAACACACAGAGAACTGCCCGATGAACAATACGTCCAGAAAGGGGGGAGGGAGACAAGGCAAGAGGGGAATGATTACTAGCCCCGTGAATCATCTGTAGCAGAAGACAACATGCTTCTGCAAGTGGCAGGGCACAGACCACGTTCAGGCATATGCGCTATCCAGAATCATTTCGCCCTTGATAACTAGCTTCGGAGTGAGGAGGTGGTTAATTCTTAGGTAGATTTTCTTATACAAACTGCTAGTTTTAAATAAAGGCTTGCATTTGGAGCGTTGTAGGAAAACATGTCACTATTAGTGATGGAGAGACAGGGAGCAGATAATTAAAGTTTAATTAAACAAATAGTGCTATAGATTCAAGAGTGTCGTTCTACTGCTAAAACACGGAGTTTGGCCACAAGCATAAATCTGATTTTACAACTACTAAACACCCACTGTTTTCCAACAAATGGTAGTCTTTGAAAAGCAGGTCCCCACTGTGCTGGAACTGCAGCTTTTTAGCAAAAAGCTACATAAATGCCACTGGATGCAAGAGGAAAAACAATGTACGAAGCGAGATCCCCTCCTCATCTTTCTGACTTTTTGCCAAAGGCATGATGAACGAAGACTTCCCACGGCTACTCGCTGCCTTCAATTTGGCAAACTGGAAACTGTTCAGGTACTGTTGTCTGTCACACTGCTGAAGCCAGAATACGCTCTGCTGGGGGAGTTCGTCACCATGAGAAATGTACCTCCTTGCTCAAGAAATATTCAGTATCTGAGATTTCAGGCTCAAAATCTTAAAATACACCCTCTGAAATGCAAATATTCCTGCTTGTACTTAAATTTCATGGTGGAGGCGGATGAATAGGCTTTTAGCCATGGGATAAAAATGAATTTCTAGATGGAATTTGGAACTGCACCTCATTTTTCCCTGCCCAGTACACCCCTTGCTTGGACCAAGAACAGAACAAGACCAAGTTGCTGTAGGAAGTTCACACACCAACAGGTTCATCACCCTCAGGTGAAGGCACACTTTCTGCCCACTTGCTTTTACTTCTACAGAAGATGCTGGAGTACTCCGGGCATCCAGGTGGCAAGTGCCATTCAAAGCCCAAGAGAAAACTGAACAGACTTTGAAGTAGGCTAAGAATCAGTCTTGTAGACAACCTAACTAAGTTCCTCCTTGGAACTACCCATTATGGGAGCCTTCTCTCTCCACTGACAACATAGAGCATACAGTACTCACCGCCTAACCAAGGCACCTTAGCCTTTAGAGCACACCACTGCACTTCAAGAACAGGTTAAACACTGCATGTTCCACCTGTCAGCAGAGGAGGAGCTGACGGGCTTTGCTAATGGTTACCTAAGTGCAGCGGTTGATGTATTAGAGGAGAATGTCAAGGAGAGCAGCAAGGATGTGTGCCTAGAGGTAAGAAACGGACTGGGCCTCAGGGAACAATTACTGACTTGTCAGTATGCTGGAAGAGATGAGATGGTCCCACACGTCACTTTGTTCTTCACTTCAGCTATGTGACAAACCTACAATTTTAATCAACGTAGATACTAAGGCTACTAGAAACTGTCCATCATAGGGTGCGAGTTCAGACCAGCCATGCTTAGATATGGGGTCAGTAATGCTGAAGAGCACAGGGCACAGTGATGGACAGAAACTGAAATTACACCACAGCACATGGGAGGCTGTGCACTCTCAAATCTGGGATGAACAATCCAAGCCCAGCAAACTCAGCAAGAACCAGGGAAATGGTGATTCTAAAGGGACAACAACAGAGCACAAAGCCACTGAACTATGATCCCAGCCAAGAGTCTCCAGCAATTTTTCAGGGACATATTCCAAAGAATTGAGACTAACACCTTGGCAGATTTCACCATCAATTAATTAAAAGGCTTCAGTAAAGTTGAATCTCCAGTCGGCATTACAGAGTGTTTGCAGTTCAAAACAAAAGGGAAGGTGGAAGTGCATTTATTGAAGATTCCTGCTCAGGCTCAGGTAGTCCTCTGGCTACCTGGACCCCCTGGAAATCTCCCACCTGCGCATGCAAGGGACACCTATGACCACATACCAAAGAGGACGTTTCTGCAATTGCTTTTGAAAATGTGGCACAGCACATCTGCACCAGTGTTACCCGACGGACACTGCAGGAAGCATCAGTGCTGCAGGATGTGATTTGATCTGGTTTAGCTGGCGGAGCATACGCTAGTTAGTCCCTCCCTGCTATTTAGGGAGGATTGTGGGGAACAAGATGGGATCCTGGGAAAGGGCAGCAGGTTCCTGGCTGTGCAGCTGCACGTCAGCATCTGTACAATACACTGCAGCAAACCATCATGGAAAAATTCAGGGGAAGATTGACTGAAGCAACTGGGGAGTTTTATGACCATTAATACCATGCATAGCAATGGAAGCTAAAATATGGGTAATTAAATCCCAGATTATATGGTATTAGATGATGACTATTAGGGTTAGAAGGAATTCTCCCTGCGTTCCACATGCCTTACACAACCGCTTAGGAAACCTGTCATGGCACAGAGTGGTTTCTTCACTTTTCTCTGAAATGCCAAGCACCAACCCATGCCAGAGACAAAGCAAAGCAGACTTCCTAAACCCACGGCTCGATTTGGCACGGCAAATCTAATCCTGCTGTATCCGTTACAAGTTGCTATAAACAGCCAGCTTTGGGAAGAGACACTGTGCTCACCTTCCAAAGGGTGACGGTCATTCTTTGGTAACTTGGGGGAGAGAGGAGCACTGTATGGAGGGGAATCTTGGGAATATCGCTTTGTACCCCGGCCTGGTCCCTGCAGCGTGCCGTCTAACGAACTGCTTCTGTCTAGGAAAAGAGAACAAGCCCTATTTAGGAGTGGAGACTTTCTGGGAAGTTCAGTCTTGCCAGAGTCACTTGCGAGTCGCATGCATCGCCAGCCTGGTAACAGCCTGTTAAAACTGCAATCTAGCACATCTGTCAGTGCTTAACATTTTATATTTTGCTTTGCAAGTTTTATCAGTGAAAAAGGGTGGCGAGAAACCTGAAGAAGATTCTTAGCCACATTTTGCCATATTTCACCCCAAATATCACCTCTGATTGACTTAATTCATTTTCTCCTCATTCTACCCCTTGGCTCACAATTCCTGCTCCTCCCCACTCTTCACCTTTCAGACACGCATAACCCTCGGATGATGTGCAAACAACCCTTGGATGATTTGCAAACACTCTGTGCCATACACAGTGCTTGATTAAACGGTACTCAAATTGTCAATCTTTCCCCAAATGGATCCCTCAAGCGCCCCAGCTGTCGCTGCTGCTCTTCTCCAAATGCTTCCCAATGACAGGGTTCTCTGTGTTGCATGCGGCAGATGAGATGCCAGGCTGGGCTGCGAGATGTCTCTTTGCAGACGGCTAAAGGCTGCACACAAAGTGTCAGTGGGTGGATGAACACAGAGAATGGAAGCGCTAACACAGAACAGCAGCCAGGCAAACGATACAGTGGGTGTATCGCATCTGGACAAGGCATGGTCAGTTGAGAAGCAATGAACCCACCAGCCGCTACCTGCCCACGCGGGCCGCCAGCGCTCCTGGCTGGGCTCTTCCAGCTGCCCTGAGCATGGGCAACACGTGTGAGCCTGCAGCGTTCGAGGTGTGCGGGGAGAGAGGGGTGAAATGCTCGTAGACAAATGCTGGGAGCTGGACAACAGCATGGAGCAGCCCCAACTGCCGGTGCTGGGCAGGAACGGGTGCTAGAGGGGTGACAGAAATACAGCGGGGAGCAACTGGGACCAGACACCGAGGGAGATGCGTCACGCCAAACAAAGAAACGAAGGTACAGATGGGTGGGAAGCGTCATTGGCCACAATTCAGTTGACTGAAGAGAAATACAAAGGTAGAAAAATGTATCTGTTCTACCAAAATCCTTTGGGGAAATGAAAGATAAGCTGCTCTTACTGAGGCCCTGGAACTCCATACGAGTATGATCAAAAGTTGCTGTAATGTTATCAGAAAGACAAATACTGTCCTCAGGACAAGTCCCTGAAAGACACATTCATTGCTCAGACAGAGGTGGAAAACAAATGCTCTTAGTAATGTCTCTGGATAACTCTAGATGTAAAACTGCATGACCTTCTTCACCAAATAGTCACAGAACCACAATAAAAGGTGATGCTTTTTAAAGGTTTTATCAGGTTTTGGTTTTGGTTCATTTTTTTTAATTTTAAAAGTAATGCAAACACAGGTCAGGTTGCAGAAGAATACCCAGGGAATCAGAAGTTAGGTCAGTGTAAATTAATGGAAGGATGAACCAAAAGCAGGTCTGTAGTTAGGGTCTCTGATTTTAAAGGATAAATTTTAAGAAAATAAAGAAATGGAGTAATACATAGAGCTGCACTCAGTGGTCATGATGCAGATCATCGGGGAAAAAAAGAAAATAACTTCAGTTCAAAAGATGCCATAAACATCATGAATGCGTATCATCAGCGAGGAAATAATCTGGGAGGAAAGGACCCCAAATCTAAGTGGGTAAACGTTCACTTCGAGAAGCATACTGAGAACAAGCAGGTCGTTTACTGGAGATGAAAAGGGCCTGCTCAGCATGGAGTCACATACCTCAGAGGATGGCAAGTGCAGGGACGAAGTGAACCCTTTAACTCATTCTGTCTTTTGACACAGTGCAAAGGAAAAGACAGGACCACGTTTTCAGCGACAGAAGTAACAAGTGCATGGGAACGGAGAGAGATGATACTGTGCAGAAAGGTAAAGACTGAGAAAAAAGAAAAAAAGGTTGTCCTTGCCCATCATTATCAGACAGCTTTGAGGGATATTTCGCCTCACCTAACTTGGGATGTCAGTGGGGAGGACAAGAAGCACATCTGCCCATGCCTGGGTTTGTGCTGTTGGCCATCCCAAGGCAGTCAGGATGGATGCCTTTACAGTCAGCGAGAGTCTACTCACCTCATCCACTCAAAGTCAAGGCTCCTACTTTAGGATACTGTAACTTGCACTGACTGTGCTGGTACCTCCTCCCCGACTGCAGAGTGTGCCTACACAACTAGCTCAGGTGTCGGTGCCCCTGAGACATCCGCCTGCGTAAAACCAATCCTACCCTCCACTTCCAGTCACAGCCATGCTGAACACTGGGGCAAGCCCCAAAGGGTAAAGGAACGGGACAGGAACGAAAATATACATAATTGACTAAGAAGTGGAAGTCAAATAACTGAACATACTCAAACTGGGGATGTGAGGGTGCAGAAGAAGCCAAAACGTAACTTTAGAAAGGATGCGCACATGAAACCCTGGGTCTGCTGCAGCAAATTCTAGGAAAACGCAGTGACGCACTGCTCAGAGTGACTGCAAACATGGTGCTAACATTTAAAAAAGAAGGTGAAAAAATTATTTTGGCAACAAAATGCTCATGTCTGACCCCAGCAGCACCACAAGGCTTGTAAGAGCTTCTGAATGAAAGGGTAGGGAAAATACTGCAATTACACTTGGCACATACTGTGGTAGGCATTTATCAGAGGAGATAAACCCAGCAGCTTCCTTATCATGGGAAAATAATTGATCTATCACACAAGGGAAGAGTGCTCAATCTCATTTACCTGGAATTCAGCAAGGCATTTGATATGGAGAACCACCAGCTGAGACAAAGAACATGGGGATTTCCAGAAGCCTTGTTACACGCACAAACATCTGATTTGACGGGAAAAGCAGTTGGCAGAGCACTGAGCAAGAACATGATGTTGGAGAGCAATTGCTACTGAATTTTCTTGACGATCATTGTTGAGCGTAGTGTCATTTAATATTTTTATTAGTAACTTTGGCACATATTTTAGAGATTCACCGATGAAATCTGCTGATGTCTTCCCACATCAGGCTAGAGGAAGTAGCATTTGAAATCATGCAGAAAAAATATATACAGAACCGAGTACCAGAAAGGAGGCAAATCCAGCAGCAAAATATAATGTGCACTTGAAGCATTGTCCCATGAGCTGGGAACTTGCAGTTGACAATACTGGATGCAAAAAACAGCGTATGCGACCAGGACAGGTTGATCATCACCTGCTACAAGGATACAGCGACGAAAAGCAGCTTCCAGAGATATTTCTTGTGAACATGGTGGTGCCAGTGCTGTGGCACCAGGTCCCCATGAGCTCTTTCCTAGAGTGCTGGGTGGCACTCTGGTCACCTCATGAAGTTTAATTCAAACCAATACTAGATGAGGAGAGCAGAAAGCCTTTCTTACCAGAGCAGCCAAAAGGCGAGCTCCCCTGAAGGATACGACGGCTCTCTAACTACTTCCAGAAGAAGGAGAACTAAGTTAAGCTAAAAGACAATGTTAAGACAAGGAGACACGGGCACCAAGTTGCCCAAGAATAAATCTGGGCTAGAAACTACAACGTAGTTTCTAAAAATTCAGCAAAACACCTTGGAGCAGCCTCCAGTGGAAAAGCAAAATCCCCAACTCCAAGCAACGCTGTATGCTGTGGTGCCTGTAATAACAGGACCCAAAGCTCAATGGTCCAGAAGGTCTCTCCAATTCTACGTTTTCAGATGGCTGCAGATCAGATCTACCTGTTCACAACACTTCACAGCCCATCCCTGTTCCTATTAACAGCAATCAACATCCTGTTTTCTTGAAAATCTGTTTCCTGATGTACAACTGGACCTATTTCTCCTTATTTCCATGATTATGCCTTACTTAGCAAGACAGAATGTGAGGATGCAGCTGGCCTAAGGGCTGCTGCAGACCTTCCTTCATCTGCCCCAAGCACACACACAAATTCTCCACGACATCCACAGTGGTGCTCCTGTAAAGTGAGTTTGGGACCAGCTCCCAGTCCTAACCAGTGATCATTTTCTGGTAGAACCAGCCCCATTCAGGCACACAAGCACCTGTACTGTAGAGGAAACAAGGCAGGACACACGGAGCTGAAGGTGAGACCACGGCAGCCTTGACACTTGATGTGATTTAAGCTGATGTACAACTGCATCCTCCTTCTTCCATGACCAGCCCTAATCTCTCAAAATCGCCGGTACTGTTTCTTCACCCTCACCAGAAGCCACTGTAATGTGTAGATAGCAGTCTTTATAATCTTCTTTCAGGTGCTTGAGAAAAATATTAGATGACCAGATGCCCAACAATCCCCGAATCATCAGTATGAACTACAGGACTAGGTATTACCACTTCTCTGGACCGTGGTTAATCTTTCTTTAGTCCCTGCAAACAGTAACAAAGAGTTCAAGATGGGCAGGCCTCAGTATTGTGCCATATATGGTGCCCTGACTGAGTTTCCCTGAATTCTGACTTTGCTCTTTACACTTTTCCACCCTGCCATGCAGCCCAGCTCTTTAGCACAGACACCACTGACATCTCATGGTGGCTAGGAACCATGTGTGTGAGCTACAGGACTCTCTCTGTCCAAGCCTGCTACCATGCCCAGACCCTGGGTCCTCCTCCTCCCATTCTGGTTTTGTTCTATCTCATGATGACAGGGTACTTCCACACTGAAACGTGGGGATTTCTTCTAATTGGGGGTTCCCTAGAAAGGTAACATCTAGTCCCAGTAACCAGACATGCTGTCTGTACCTGCCGCAGCACCCAAACCACTTCCTACAGAGCCTCTCCTTACAGCATAGCACAGCTCCCTGCTCTAGCATTGCTGGCTCCAGCATGGCTCTGCACAGCCTCAGCCTGCAGGCAGCTGATCAGCCATGAAGGAAGCAGAGGACAGTCACTCCGAGATCCTCATGCTCTTTACACTGTTGCTAATCCCATCCCCTGAGCACGGGTACTTTATGAGATGCAGTGAAGCACTGTGGCATTAGACTGTTGCCCCTAAGCTTCATGCTTAACAACTTTTCCTTAAACAGTTCTTCCTAAGTGCTTATCCTTTTCCATTAGAAATTTGTGCTTTTCTTGTCAGAGCCATAATTATCCAAAGGATTAACTTTGGAAAGACCTCAAACAGCTATTTGCTGACTCAAGGGGCAGAAAGGTAGTGGAGGAAGCAAGACAGGAGAGCAGATCAGCACAAGACACTTGTCAACTACCTAAAGAGGGTGCAGATAGCTTTCATCCTCTCCACAACTGCAGTAATTCCCCCAGAGCCCCACAGCCAGCCCAGAGAGGCAGCTATCACCCCAGGGGTCATTGCCACTACACAACACTGCAGGGAAAACTATTGGTCTTCTTGTTTTCCACCGCTTTCACTTAAGAGCAATTTTGCAGCCTGATGATTTACATCATGCATGAACTATCTTGCCGGGGGTGTTGCTTCAACACAGTGGAGCGCTAGCCATGCCAAGAAAAACAAAGCCACCTATGCCTCAGATCGCTGCAGCGTGCATCATCTCTGAATGGGCTACGCTTTCACTGAGGGCTGGATGTGCTGGCTGCTGGCAGCAGATTCACAGCCACTGTGGAAACCGCTCTGCTAGGTTTTAATTCCATTTCTAATTACAGTTTACCTGCTACATGTTATCACTCTTCTATTCCTCATGCAGAGTCTTTCACCTTACTTCCTAACTGGATGAAGTCACTATACTCAGATTACAGGAAGTGGGAAGGACTGGGGGACAAGGAGAGGAGGGAAGACAAGGAGACAGCACGGATGAGCGGATGAGCGGAAACCTACAGGCAGAGATGGAAACCAGACCCACAGGCAGAAAATACAACAACTTGAATCCTGTGCAAAGAGAGCCCTGTGGGCATGTGCATGACACTAGATGTGATGCAATGAACCCTGCAGAGAGGGCTCTGAAACTGCACACCTGCCTCCTGAGATAAAGATAAAATCTGGGTTAAGGCATGGAGCACTTGGGGTCCCTACAACGCCGCCCCGCCCCAGCTCCTACCTGGTAGATACCTGTCGTGGTCGTACTCGTGTGAGCGCTGCATGTGGCTGTTCTGAGTGAAAGGCTGGTTCCCAAAGAGGTTGTCACTGCGAAGATTGTGGCAGAGCTTCTCCAGGAAGCGGAGGACGTAGGTGATACTGTTTACTGCTGGCAGGTTCAGAGTGTGCTGTTCCCGATCAAACACAGCTGGAGACAGAAACAAACAGAGCCCAACACGTAAACCCCCAGCAAAGGCAGGAGACTACGCCCAGGGCTGCACAGCCAGCTTCTGTATCTCAGCATCGCTGGTCTAGACTAGAGCAAACAAAAGCCACTGCCTTCCGCTGGCTGAGCGCTGGCGAGCTCGCTTCCCCGGGACAGGCTAAAACCAGTCTGCTGCACCCAGCATCAGGTACGGGGCTGCAGTGCCTGAGAAGCTGCGTTTGAGGGAATGGAAAGGCATTCAAGGAGGGGCCTGCACTCCCAGCATCCGGGTAAACACGGGCTTAAAAGCAAAATTAAAAACCGGGGTGTTTCTTGTCTTTCCATCAGGAGTTCTGAAAATCCCACCCGTTTCGCCTCCTCCTGGGGGCTCAGGCAGTGCTGGGGGACGATAGGTGAAGCATATCGCTGCCAAGGCTGATACCAGGGCTGCATGCTGCCTTCTGCAGCAGCTGTGCCTGGAGGCCACGATAACTGCTCTGCTCTGAGTCAGCCGCTAGCTGTTGCTTCACTGACACAGATGTTTGGCAAGAAAGAGAAGACAGAAATCTTCTGTCTGCCCCTGGCCCATGACTGCACCAAGCTTCAGGAGAGACATCTTCCAATGAGAGAATTCTTGCAATGACATCTCTGAAGGCAAAGTGCTGCAGGCCAGTTCTCACCTGAGATGACCTCTCCCCCGTGGCCTTGTTTTAAGAAGGAGAAGACTGTTTTCTGATGATAAGCGCAATCAATGCAGGCCTGTACTGCTTGCTGCAGGACAACAGAAGCTCGAGCTGGTCCAAAATGGTCCGGCAGCTGCTGAACTTTCTTCTTGTCTAGGTGGGGCCCAGTGCTGCCATTCTTGTTCAAGTAAATGCAAACTGCCAAGATGAGAAATGTGTTTGCCATTAACCCACTCAAGAAAGCAAGAAACAGATGCCTAAAATCCAACCTGAGAGATGCTGAGATTTTAAGACTCTCAAATCACTCACAAAGGGGAATCCACCACAACTGCCTGTCTGCAGCCTAACAGCGGAGCCACTTATAGAGGGGAACCACCTCCAAATTCTTCCTGCCTCACACTCACCTTCCAAGCTGCTGCTGTTTCTCCTATGCTTTCCCCAGCACTCAGGCTCCCAAAGGCAGGCTGCAAAGTTGTCCCCATGCCAGCCAGGTAAGGTGCCTGCGATGTTCAAAGGAGATGAAGGAACGGAGCCCCCACTTTTTAGAGAAACCGGGTTCTTTAGGTTCCTCTGAAAATTGGCCAGTTATGTTCTGGGGAAACAGAGGGCTCAGCCCGTATCCAGTGCTTGACCGAACATATAAAAAGCAGTTTTGCATTAGACTTTCCTGCCCAGATTCATCTTCAGCTACATCTCACAGCTGTAGCAGAGCATATACTCTGCACTGCTGCTCCTACTCCTCCCCTGCTCCCACTTGTCCCTGTTTGCCTCAATATCCCGGCTGAAGCTGAGCAGATCATTGCCACTGTCGTTCAGCAGTTGTTCTGCATCTTGCTGTAACTTCAGCAGCTGTGCCTGGCACGGTTTGGGAGAGCTCGCGCTCTGGACTCACAAAAGGTGCTGCGCACTGTACTGCATCTGGGCACAATGGGCCACGAGAAGTGCCCTTCAAGAGCTGTGGAGTCACTAGCATGCATGTGGTTACTCAGGGAAAGGGGTCCCTGCACTGACCAGATGGACTTGCAATCTTCCTACGACTTCATTATTTCCGAAATGGACAGAGAGATAAATGAACGGCTGATCTGAACTCCTATGCCTCTCTTTTCCTCCTGACACACTCTCTATTAGGCCTGCCTTTCTGGAATGTTAACGTTTGCTGGTGTACAACTTTAGGAAGAAATGGGAGTATCTCAGTGTGTTGCTTTCTGACTGATGCAGCTCCTAACTGTGCAATCTTGCCAAGAATGCGGTTTGAGACCCTTACCTGTGGGAGCCTGCATGGCAGAGCTGGGGATTGTAGCAGCGTCCTGAGGCACAGTGCTTGTGTCTGGTTCTGGGGTACTGGTTGTTGGAGAGGTGGGTGCTGGGTTCAGCAATGTCCTAGGTTTCCTCTGCAGAAAAAGAGGAGATATTTCTCCTTTTATCCCTGCTCTCCTTTACCACCCATGATCACTACACTCTCTCCTTTGCATCCAACAGACAAGGCACTGTGGAACATGACACACTTCTGATGGTGATGACGGGGAGTCTCAAGAACCTAGTAATCGATATGTGTGTATTTTATAAACCACAATCCTGCAAAAATAACAAGCCTGAGATCTGCCACCTCTGCTTGACTTAGACTAGCTACACATGATGGATGGAATTGCTTATTCTACCATTTGGCCATCCTGTCATGATTATAGCATCTGCCATGCTACTTCACAGCTAATGCAGCTCCAAAGACACAGTTTCTTGATGGAAATGATCTTTAGGACACAGACATTCTCTACAGGTCAGGGGCTGGACTCTGAGGGATATTCCCAGCCCACATACCCCTTTGGTCTCCTACTTGCTGCAGTCACACAGCCAGAGGCTGAGACAAACGTGCACAAACACACGCATGCACCATCCCATGGCAGAACTTGCAGCACCTGCTTTTCACCCGCCTGCATCAGCATCAGCTTTTACCTTACTGCCAGGCTTGGGGCCTCTCTTTCTGGGGAATTTCAAAGGCTCCACTGACTTGGAGGGTGTAGGCATGGGGTGATGGATTAGCGCTTTGGTCGTTCGACCACGCTTCTTCCCTGTTTTGCGACGCCTTTGCCCTTGTTGATGCCCCAAAACAGTCTTTGTGCTACTGTGCATGCTAGGTTTCTCCGAGTTTACTTCGGAGGCAGGTAAAGGGCTCTTTGGAATCACAACTGAAATAAAAAGAGAAAAAGCAAATATAATTAAATCAGGCGAGAATCAAAACAAGAGCAGCCTCCATCTTTAAACAGTGTCACATGGGAAAACCTGGAGTATTCACAGCCCCCTGAATGGAGGCTACTGCTCTCCATGCCAGAATAAAAACCAAACGCACTGATCCTTGGTTCAGCACTCGAGCTGTGGGACACTGTGGCTTAGGCTGGATGGGCTGAACTCCAGAAGGATCATGCTTTTAGCCATACCTTCCTTCCTGAAAATAACTGGCACCTACACCTCTTCCTGCTGCAAGTGGTGACCTGCCAACTATCATGTAAAATGCACTGAAAGCATTCCTAGGGGAAGGATCAGTCAAGACCTGCCTGACAGTCAGAGAGCCAGTGCTGTGCTGGAAATTCCCTCTCTCAAGGCAAAGGTCAAATTTGCTCTGTCCCTAAATTAACAGTGAACTGCAGTGGAAGGTACCAGCTCCATCCTTGATGCCTGCAAGGACTATTGCTCCTGGCCCTGAGTAACAGCTCATCTCAGTTGGATCAGCCAAGCTGCTCCCCTCACATACTGCCAGAGGTAAGCGAAGTGCCAGCACACAGGCAGCTCCTTATCTTCTCACACTTTCCATGACAAAACCAGGTTTCTGGTGCATTTGCCCACAAATCCCCTGAATTTGATCATTCATCTTTCCCAAGTCCTGTCAAAGGCTAGAGATGAACTGGCCCAGCTCAGCAGACCGATGTTTCCTTTAGACATAAATTTCTGCTAAAAAGAAACAAAACAAAACCCACCTAGATTTTGAAAAATGCACAGTGGCCTTTAGGATGTCTCATTTCTCAGACCTGGAAACCTTGCTGCACATTCAATGTGAGGGCTCTGAATTTGAAAAAAACCAACCACTCTTGAAGTGAGGAGCTTTACAGTTAAAAAGAAAATCTTGGCAAAGGAAACAGAGTGCACTAAAACATTGATACCAGGATGGCATGCAGCCCTAACAGTGTCACAACTGTGGGTATATAAAAAGATTTTTAAGGTTTTTGTAAGGAGGGTTTTGTGAGATGTTACTGTGAGCCAAGGACTCATTCCCTTGGCACAAAGATGCTCTTTCCTGCCAACAGCTCAGAAGTGGCAAACCAAGATGGGTCCAACTTTCTAAGGGTCTGGAGAAGATCAGTGGGCTGCGAGGTGACAGCAGCAAGCCTCAACTCAGGAGATACTCCAGGCACAGGGCAGTGAGCTGACAGCTCTGCTAACTACTTCACTGCTAGCCAAAGCCCAGACCAAGCAAAAGTCACAGCTGGTATGGGGAGATCTGTATAAGGTCCCATCAGTGGCAGCTTATTTTGGCCTTACATGGACAAGCCACTGGGGGTGGAAGATCCTGCTTTGCTCTTCTGCTCTGACTCCATTCACCAGCTTTGACCCTGGGGTACCCTGTACTCTCCACAGGGAGACTGGGCCTGAAGAACCTGGCTGCCAGGTCCAAGAAAACATGAGTAAGTGGCTCATGCAGGCAGCTTGAAACCAGGACTGGTGTTATCTCATGGCAGGACTAGACGACTTCATGTGCGTGGACGCGCTGGCCGGGCACTCCTCCAGGTCCAAGCTGCTGTCGGGACTCCCAGCCTCCAGCCACATGGGCATTTCTGTCTCACTGGCAGTGCCAAAGATGGCTGTGCAGGGGGCAGGAGGGCAGACGGAGCTGACCCCAAGCTGCCAGCTCGGTGTCACAGCGAGGCCACCTAGCCAGGGCATGTCTAGGATGCAGAGAAGGGCCAGGAACACCGGGTGCCACTCCTCCTGCTGCCCACAATGACGGCCGCTGCTGGTGGATCTTGCGTATGCTTCCACTCTCTGCTGTGCGGTGATGAACTCTGCTGTCCCTGCCCTACTGCACTGGGCTAGCTCCTGGGTGTTTCTGTGAGTTACCTGCACAAAAAGCGAAGTGAGAATGTCCTGCAGTTGTCTTCAGGTGGTTTACACCCACCCCAACTTCACTTTGCACCGGTGTGAGTAACACAGTGCATGGTGCATCCAGGAACCGGCCCCATTCTGCTTGTCATGTGGGCAGGGCAAGATTTCTGGTGCCCTCAATTTTTTTCTTTTAGTTTTAATTTTATTTCCTTGCTTTTGTGTATTATCATTCTGTATCAGATACCAGGGAGAATTGGGGCTCTATCTAGCTTCCCAAGTAATGTCTTTTTTTTGTGTCAGGCAGATACAGAGAATCGCAGTAGAAGTAGGGTTTTACTACTCCTTGTTTGAGATGTTAATGTTAATAGCAAGACTACTTTGCTGGCAAGAAAAGGAATACGATAGCTCAAGTGCTTCTCACAGTTGATGGTTTTAGGACAGTGAGTATTACCTGCCACAGGTGACAAGTGGCACCGAGCTGCGCTAGCAGACAGGAATGGCACAGATAGGACAGGCACTGATCACTGAACCGCTGTGCCTCCAGCCTTACATGTGCACGGCTGATCTCAGCAGAGAGATTTTTGTGTTAAAGGATTTCCTAGAATCCCACAAGTTGATAGAACAAGGATAAACACAGGTAAAACGCTCCATACTTCAAAGAAACTCTTAAACATCAAAGGGATGTGTAAAACAATGCGAGGGCATTTCATTTGTAATCTGCTCCAATGCTAAGTGCCAAAACTGAGCTGTGCTGCAACGAGGTAACCTGGAAGAGAAATGGAGGATTCTACAGACAAGCTGTGAATCAAACACATGATCTCAGTTTTACTAGTGAAAACCCCATAGAAATGGTGCATTTGGGAAGTTGGGACGCGGTAGGCAGAGCAGCTGAACTGCGCCCTTGGCTCCCAGGCTGGAACCACGTCGCAGAGAAATCCCAGTGCCAAGGGAAAGGCAACCGATGTCAGGTGGACTCCTGGTGTGCAAGCTTCACTGTGTAATTTTATAATAAAAAATGATTTCATCTTTTGGTACAATAAATGCTAGAAAGATCTATTGTCCACTTCAGCCATAAAGATATTACAGGTAACGTTAATTTGCCAGCTTAAAGAATGACTGCCTTGTTTTTAGGGCAATAAAAGCACCTAACTAAGTGTGGGCAGACCACACGATAGGAAACCTCATTTCATTCAGCCACACCAGAGGAGTTTCCACTGCGCCTGCCGCCCCTGGCAGCACGTCCCTGCTGCAGCCACAGCTCCCGCAGGGATAGAGAAGCTGCTACAGCGCAGAGGACTGTTCAATGAAACAGGCTAAATTACATCTAAATGTGCAGCCAGCTCAGGGCATAAGTACACAGAAAATGACCTAGATTGTTGCTTTGTGCCTAACAGTATTGCTGAATACAGTGCTGAATACATTACTGAATATGCACCAATATTTTTTCCTGTGGCTGCTTCAATGAGACCGATATAATGTGCAGACATTTTTCTGACCTGAAGCAATTTAATGAAACGAAGTCTTACCATCCCACAATCCAACACCATTCAGCAGACTTGCCTGGCTTTTTATTTAACCAGAATCTGAGAAAACACCTGCCCGTGCTAATTCACTTCTCTTGCCCCTACCAGATGTGTTGAGCTGCACGCAATCAGTGTGGGGAGGAGACACCGACCACTTCAGAGTGGAGCCATCCCACCAGCTGCACCCGTGTGGCCATGGTGCAGCCACAAAAACCCAGAGTTATGGGTGGCCACGCTGCTGTCTCATCACCCAGGCATTTATAACCACTTCCAGTGACTGGATGCTTCCTAAAGGAGCCTAAAGTTTTTGCCAGGTGCCTGTTACTTTCCTTCAGGATTTCAGCCCCTGAGGTTACAGGGACATGGTCAAGAAGCACAGGATTGCTGCGGGAAGGAGTGGTGCAGAGGGCTCAGCCCTGCTCGCACCCACCCCACACTCGCCGAGCTCCAGCAGTGGTACCGGCTGTACCCACCAAGCGGGCTTATGTCACAGCGGCAAACCATTGCCCACGTATCTTTTAACTGCCAAAAGCTTCAATTTACTGTATCTTATTCAGCTGGTGTAGGTGCCAGCCCAACAGCGAGCATCTGCCAGGGTCATCCCCACCTACTTCTTCCTTGTACCACTGTCTTCACCCCACAGTGAGCCACCAAGAGGAGCCAAATTTTCAGAAAATCACGTGGGGCCCTCTTACTTAAAAAAACCAACAGTTTGCTGTTCCTGAGAAAAGCAGTGCGCCTCTGCCCCACAGCTTTGGTGCTCACACGAGCTCTGAGCAACCCAACACAACTCCAAAGCTCGCCTTGCTTTATGCAAGGAGTTGGGCCATGCAACCTCCAGAGATCCCTTCTGACCCAAGTTATTCTGTGATCTGAACTCGTGGTTAATCCTTTGAGCTCATCAGTGGAACAGAAAGCTAATCAACAAAAGTTTTCTGCTGGCTGAACACTCTTGTTTTGGGTCATACAGACATCTGGCTCAGCACAAGGGTGGACACACAGAGTAATGGGCCGGCTGGCATCGGATCGGTTTGGCTGCAGTGAGAAACATCACCCTAAAGATGCAGGATCAAACACTGCTGAACTCATAGCCGAAGAAAAGACAAGCACCACTGACTGGGCTATTAATCACTGAAGGATTAGTTTAAACAGAGTCCAGAGCTTCCTGCAGAAACAAAGGGACATGACAGAGAATTCAAGACTTTAGGCCCTATTTCCTAATGCCAAAATATCCCTTGCCAGTTGACACACGGCACCAGCACCACCTGCATCTGCCCACCACACTGTGACTCAAACTATTATTTACAGAAGACTCTGTAAAACTGCTGTCCATGCTTTGAGGGTTAGCCAATACTAGAAAGCAGCATTTGTCACTCATCAGCTTATCTCAGGCTTGCCACAGCTTGAAGAAGACAAAATTATGTCCTTGGGATAAGAATAACAAAGCCAAAACATGTAGGAAAATATGGAACAGAAGAGTTGAAGATGGAGAATGGTTTCCTATCTTTCTCCCCAATACACCAGCTATTTAACAGTCTGCATTTACTAACAGCTGCTGGACCACAAAACACGAGATCTCCATTTTACAAGCTAAGGGCTACCGTACTCTCAGATGCAGCCGTAGCTCACACCCCCTCTCTCCAGAGATATCAGTGATGACCGTTACAGAGTCCTGAAACACAGGCGGTGGTTTCTGAGAAGACTGAACATGCCATTCATATCCATTTTAAAGCACCTGTAAAGAACACCCTGTAGGCCACCTATCCAGTGGTTCTTTGGTGCTCCAGCTGCCCTATGTCCCATCTTCAGCATGGCATGGTCAGAAGAAGCATGACTCAAAGAGGTGAGTTAAGACAGACACATTTAAGATAAGAAAATTTGCTAGACAACAGAAATCTTGTTGAGATCTGACTGAATCCTTCCCTAGATGCAGCAGTTCAAACCTAGACACCCTGAAGGCTGGAGCTGGACAGGAACCAGAGCTTAGCACCAGTCAGAGTAAGATGTGAAAGCTTCAAACCCCTGTGATTCTTCCCAAAGCAGAGACCGTCATCCCTGGCCACCACGAGCATGACTGGGACACAAATACGGGCTCTTGGAAGGCTCAAGACTTGGTATGGTCCTGAGCTCTCAGCAGGCTAGGCAGACACAACACAGGAGAAAAGGTCAGAGCATGGGTGGAAGACGTGGGCTCCTTGCAAGGACAGGCATTAAGAACAGTCCTCCAAATCCTGGAATTTAAAAGTCAGAATGCAATTATTTTGATAATTCAGTATTTCCTGCAGGGATTCCTGCTCTCCAGCCTAAAATGTCTGCTTGAGCTAAGGCTGAGAGATCAGAGGATATATCTAATACAATAATACAGCAAGAGGATCCAAGCGCTGCATGATTCAGCATGTTCTAGATGTTCTTATGATCAATTACCTGAACTCCCAAAGATGTATCTTCATGTTACACAAGATTTGTCTGGTTTCAGCTTTTGGCCACTGAAACTTGTTGTTGCTTTTGCCAGAAGCCATGAGGCGCTTTATTCACCGATCCCCTTCCAGACCTCACTGGCCAGTGGTTACACAGCAGCACGCACAAAAATGTAAAACCACAGTCCCTAAAACTGTCTCCATCCTGCTCATTCTGACGAGCAGGCTGCATTTTAACGTCTGGTTTTGGGCAGGACATCCACAGGCACATAAAGAAGAGCTTAAAACTAAAGAAATGTCTTATGCATTTGCTGAATACGAGAAAGGTTCTGAACAATCATCATGAGTGTCCCATTTCTTAAACGCTTAGAAATCTGCATGGTCTGGAGCAGCAATTTTCCTCTTTTAATTGTTTGCATGCGCTTGGATGAGCTCTGTGCACTGCAGATGCTACTGTACATCCCACTGGCACAAGCTGTGTCATTTTTATGGTTGTTTTATTTACAAAAAAACCCAAACAAACCTCTCAAGAGTCACAGTGATACCAGCAACTGCTATTTGCTTTTTGCACAAGTCTTACACGTACAGCTCTCAAGGCAGCATTCTTGTGTGCCCTAAACCATATTGGTAATTACACTCGGCGCATTCTGAGACAGTGCAGCCACGGATCTTATAAACCTTCCCAGGCGTTCACTACACCTTGCAACACATCTCGGAGATGCTGGGCAACACACTGACAGCCAGAGGTTTAGTGACTCGCCTGAAGTGCCAGACCAATAACAGTATTGCAAAACGTCCCAAGTGTCCTACCTCTAGTTATAACCACACATGGATATGTGAAAAAGAACAACTAAAGATTGCAGTCAGTGCCGCTGAAGCTGAAGACCAGAAAATCTGTATTCTGGACCTGCAGGGTCTGCTTATACAAATCAAAACCCAGAACTCACAACTCCAAGAGACTTCTCCATCAACAAGGCTGCCCTTCTGTGCATCGCCATTCACCCCATTCACCCAGTCATTTGCTAAACCCAAGCAGCTAATTTTACTGAAGCACAAAGTGCATCTGGCTAAAACATAAAACATTTTCTGAAGCAAAACTGAGGCTTTATCCAATAACACGGCCTCCAAGAGGAATCTGACCTACTTGGGCAGTGTCAATACACCTTCTATAACAGAAACCCAGCCTTGTGAACCTCGAAGGATCTGGACTGCTCAGCGACCACATGGATGGATGTGACACAGCCTACCCGCCTTTCCACAAAGTCTCCAAGATCCTCACCAAAGGCTTTTATAAAAACTAAAGAGCCATGAGATAAGAGGAAAGGTTTCTACAGGGATAAATCAAGGGTTAGAAGAGGTAGAGGCAAACCGTCATTCTTGCAGAGGAAAGAGGTCTACATGGAGTGCACAGGGACCCGCAGTGGGATCCATACTGCTCAACGTATTCATGAGTGACCTGGTGAGGCGATAAGCAATCTCTAATGATTGACACTTCCCAGGGCAGACAGGACAGTGGCAGTCTGTGAGAAGCTCCAGAGAGGAGTCCGAGTTTCAGGGCAAGAAAACAGCAGGTAATGGTCAGGCCAATAAACATAAAGTAATAAGTGTGGAGAAAACCACTCCTACCTTCAGATGCAAAATGATGGGCTCTGAGCTGCCTGGTGCTCCTTCAGGAGGGAGAACTTGGGCTGTAACGTTCACTGCACAAGAACATCGGCTCAAAGCACAGCAGTGGCCAGAGAGAGCCAGGGAAAAGATTCCACTTTGGAAAAATGGAGAAATCGGGATGTTGGACGACATGGTAGAAACCAACTGAATAGAAATCCTCATTACACTGGTTAAAAATCAAGCAAAAAGCCCCACACCTGCAGCTGATCCCTGGATTCTTGTTTCCACAGAGTTCCAGCCTTTCCAGGGATATCTTCAGCCAGGGCTAAGCTCTGCCTTGCCCTGCTGCATGCCAAGAGCCACCCCGAGTCTGCCCTTCACTGACCCTATTAAGAAAACTCTTTGATCATATTGAGCATTTTTAAGAGTTCCTTCACACTGCTTCGGTTCTTCTGCTTAGCATACAACATAAAACATCTTTTACTGTTCTTAACTGGTTTCCAGCATCATTTCAGAGGCAGTAACTCTTGTTATTGACGCTTTTTAAAGCGTAAACATACGTGTGCAGATATTCCTCTATGCAGGGGAAAAGTGCTTTGAGATTCAGTACAACAAGTGTTACGGATGTACCACACAATAGACTTATTCATCAAAATGCCCTGGGGGTCAGCACAGTCCCCATTCTGCTGATGGCAAAATAAACAGAGATAAGTGACTGGCTCATGATCAGAGACAAAGACAGTGACAGCACTGTGAAGAGCAAGGATGCCCAAATCGTTATCTTCAGCAAAAATCATTTTCACTTTAGTGCTGAGCTCACAGATTTACTTAGTCCCAAAACCCAGGTCTTAATTTCTCCCCCCACAGAGGAAAGAAATTAACTGCTTTGTATCCACTGGGTAGCTTTATAAAATGAATGGGTAAATTGAGTTATGCATCTTTTTTATAAAATACTGCAAAGGCTAGCATTTGGATAAGGGAAAACGGCATCATGCCTGCCACCGCTGGAGCAGCCAAGCAAGCTTAAACCCAAATAGCAGCTCATAAGCCCCTCATCTCTCAGCACGTTTGCTGTGAAACATCTGCACAACCAGCCGTAAATGTCTCACGCTGCCAATTATATGGCTGGAGCTTGGAGGAGCAGCACATTCCTGCTTCTTCAGCCACTTTTCCCTGCCATCCCCTCTTCCAGCTCCGGGAAGGCAAAGCAAAGGAGCAGAAAGACCATGCTGGAAACAGACCTGGCACAGACATTTACACTGCAGAGAAAAATGGCAGTTTTGGACAGTGGGGCTGGTTTGAGGGATTTAGCGTGCAGATCTGGATTGCACAGGAAGCCCTCAAGAGAATTACAGCCCACACTGCAACAGCGCTGTTACTTCTTCTATGCAGAGTATCCTCATCACCCTTAGAGAATCACTTGCTTGTATGAGCCAGTGTCCAGCAATCTTTGCAGCCCATTTTTACAGAGCTGGTAGCCTTGGCTTGCACTCTTTATGCCAGCATCATTTCTTATTTCTCCAGTGCTCAGACAACTTAACTCTGGGTCCAGTTCTGCAAGGCCAGTTAGATGCTCCTTTGCAGGTACAGCCAAGAGCATAGGGGCTACCAGCTCCCCCAGCCTGTCAGGAGCACAGTTCCTCCTCCTAGCCCAGCTACCAGGTTGGACAACAAGGAGCCTCAATGAGCCTACCAGGGCATATGATTCAAATGCAGAGGGCAAGCAAATGCCAAGTTTGTCTATAATCACCCTCTTCACATCCCAGATCAGCAGCTTTCCTCCTGTCCCCATCCCACTACCTCTTATTCTAAATAAACTGGCTGTAACACAACCCAGGTTCTTGCTTGCTGTGATCCTGCTATTAGTCTCATCTTCTCCAGTCCACTGCAAAAATAAAGCTGTTGTAACGGTGCGTTGTTTCAAGTAGCTGCGAAGTAGCTATGAAATTAAAACAGAGACATTCTGAACTACAAAAAGGAGACGAGAACTGAGCTGGGCAGCTCCAGCATGAGAAACACATCAGCAGGGTTGAAAGTCAAGTTCCTGACTGAGGGGATGCACTAGTGGGTGAAACAAGACATATGGGGGTTATCAGGGAACTCCAAGAGAAGTGGCAATGCCAATACATATTGGCAAAGTCAGAACAAAATCAAGTAAAAATCTGAACTTTGATACTCAAGCTTAATTTGATAACCCCAAAGCCAGGCTGAGATTGCGTCCTGCACGACAGTGCCCATGGACATATGGTGAGTACTCCAGGAGCAACTGCACGATCCAACCTGTGACACCCTGGAGCTGTTCAGTAGATGGTACATGAGCAGAACAGGCACCTTTGGTCCTGCCACAGACACCGACAACATAAATAAACTCATTTCCACACCTCAGGAAAACCATCGTACTGCAGCCCTCCCAGGCTTAGCGCTTCAGGAGAGGCCATCAGCAGAGCATGGACCCACAGAGGGCTGCCAAAAGCACCAGGGATGACTGACACATGTGTGGTCCACATAGCAGTCCTCAAGAAAATCCCAGAGCCATGGTCTTAGGAAGCAACCAACCTGCAGGCTGGGTAAGACTTCAGCATGGCAAGCATGCCCAAGCCAACCTGAACTACACCTGCAGCAGGACAGAGGTCACTAGTTTCTTCACAGATTTACAGTCTGCGGGGAGTTTGCAACGGCATGGCTATGCTGCTATTTATATCCAGCTAGCTCAAGGACATACATTCAGTGAAAATATGTGGTGTGAGAGGCCACCACAATCAATCTACTGACTGATCACGTCTTCTGCCCCTGGGAGTTAATTATCAGTGGGTTTCCAAAGCCCCATGTTGAGAATCAAAATGTTTCTGTACTCTGGCCGTATTCAGGCTATTCAGGACTGTTCCCGGGGTTTCTGCTTGCTCTGATCTTCTCTGAAGCTTTGGCTTCCTGGTTAAATATTAGCAGAACACCTTCAACATACCAGTGCACAAAGGACAAGGAGAATGCTAGGTGGGGTATGGTTTATTCCTCCTTTTGTTCTTTTTTTAAAGCTGTTCAGAAGTTATAAAAATACCGAAGATCAAGAGGAGAACTGTGACAAGCTGCAAAAGGTTCTATCTTTATAACAAGTGGGGCTGTATATTCAGTATGAAATTCCTAGATTCAATAAAAATGCATGCTGTGGCAACATATACCTGTTCACCAAAGCGAGGGTCAGAGCTGGGCTCAACAGCATTTACTTCCAAAAAATGGGGAGGAAACAAAAAAATGCAGAAACTACCCAGTAGGTCATGAGCAGATAATGTGATGTTCTTGCTCCCATGATGTCACTGGGAAAAATCCCACCAAAATGGGCCCATTTCTCCCATATGCGCATACGCTGCTCTGATTACAGCCATCCCATTAACCATGCGCAGCCTTTACAGACCTCTGTGAGAAGAGTCTGGTCGATCATTCTGGTTCCTCTGGCACTCGCCCCCACCAGAAGCGGCACCCCCACAAGTCACCAACAGCTAGCATATGTGTGCTGGCAACAGGCAGAAACTAGGCGTGGAGCCCTAAGTCCTCAATGCGAAGCTTCTTACTAAGTGTTTAAACGCTTCATCTAGACAGCAAACTGTGCTCTCCCTGTGGCCCTCCTAAAGATACACAAACTGCTACGCTGGGCAACTTTAAGCTTATTTAACTCTGCTTCCAAGCCTGGCAGCAGAGGATGGTTAGGCAGAGACACCAGCCCCTCTTGTAACCAGCAGCTCAGGACACCGTGAGCCAGACACTTGCAGACCTACAGAAGTAAGCGCCCTGAACTGCTGCTCTTCCTTGAGTTTGTCCAATTCCATATGGAAACCTTCAGCCTACACAAGCGTCATGCACAGCTTTGTACCACGTCCCCTCAGCAGAAGCATTGTTACTGGTTAGAGATCTTGCAGAAATGGAGCAGCAACCCCAGCGTTATTCACCCCAAAACAGGAAGGTTTCAACAGCGATGCTTCTGTAGGAATGTCCTGCAAAGACTCAGTAACACCCTGAGATTTTGCAACCCTGTTTTGGGCCAGGAAGCAGGATGGAAAAGGGAAGGAAACATCCTCAATACAACCCAGGCTCTCTGTGTTTTGAAGTATTTTAGAATAAAACCCATGAGGAAAAGTCAAACTGTGAGGAAGGCCAAGACACTGGTATTAAGGACAGGCTGGGGGATGGTGGAAACTTTGCCTTTCCCAGGTCAGTTCCTCTTCTCAGAGGCTCTTGCCAGCCCCAAGACATCACACATTAACATCAGTTCTCTGACACACCAGATTCACTGCTCCCGCTGAGCCACAGATTTGCCGTTTGCTGAACCACATGCCCGTCAGCATGCAAAGAGGGTGGGGGAACAGCAGACCCTCCTGCAGCGCTGCTCTTGCCCAAGCCCCCAGACCTCCAAAACCAAAGCGTATTCTAGGACACACATCTGAGCCAAGCCAGGATTACTGCTAAGTGCCTTGGCTCTGTGCTCCAAACAGCTCAAGAGTTCTTCTTGGGATCTTCCGATAGCAGTCTCAAAGGCAGCAACACCGAGGTACCATGGCTGCACGTGCATTAGACTCACAGATAAAAGAGAAAATGCTGAACTACTTTGTGTAATGTTCTCCTGCTGTCACTGCATAAGCTCTACCTGCATGGTCCCAAATGCAGCCACCCCAGCACAAACAAACATCACCCAGCTCGATGTCTGAGCTCCAAATCCCATCTCAGTCCTGAAGTGACAGTAATTAATATTTTTCCGTCTCCTCCAAGCAATAAAGCACCGGAGCTCACCAGAGTGTTAACCTGCCAGATACTCCTGATGAAGCACCTCCACCCACCACCGTGTTCTCGCCCCGCAGGAGGAAGAGAAACCAAGCAACATCAAAAATAAAGTCATAAAACACACATTACCTTTGTCCATAGGGGCAGAAAATCTAGCACCTGATCATCATCTTCATTCGAAGACACCAAGCAGTTTACCAATAAATCACATGGCAGCGACAGTGGCGAGAGATGAAGAACTTCAAGAATTTTCTATCCAGGGTCAGCATTTTATGCCTCTGTTACCTCCTGGAGTTACTGCTCCCGGCACAGCACCCACGCAAGGGCAGGCCAGGCCCTGCCGCCACACTCCGGTCTCTTCGGCGGTACAGGCGGGCCGTGTAACGCATGCAACAGATGGCGAGTCTGGGAGTGGATGTGAGCTCCACTTCAACATATCCCCATGGTAACTATCTAAAACTATTAACTTTTTCTTGCTTTGCAAGCAGAGGGAAACGCTCTCAAGGCAGCCAAGCCCAGGGAGAGGGAGCAGCGTGCCGACAGCTCGCAGCGGACCCAGGCGAAGGCAGTCAAGGCAAATGCATACTGTTTAACCGCGCTGAGCACCAGGGTCTCCAGCGCCCTCGCTGCAGCTCCCCATCAGCCTTGGCACAGCGGCCGGGAGGACGTGCTCTGCATTAGCTCTCCCGACCTGGCTGGGCGCAGGGCCTCTCCGCCAGCTGGGCTGGTGCCAAGGCAGAAACTCCACTCCTCCAAATTCCAGGGCTGGAGCTGCTTCCAGCTCTGCCTGCCCAGCCTTAACGCTTTCACTGCTGCCCCTCTCCCACACCCAGGATGGTGTCATCCCTCTCTCTGTTAGGGAGCATCCAGAAGGGTGGAAAAGGGTGTAACAAACCCACCAGGGAGCTCCAGAGGAACCTGGCATCAGCTGGAAGCATAGCCCAAGGGGAGGAATGGCACAAGGACCTTCTGAGTTACAGACTTTGAGGATGATACTTGTGACTGTGGACAGGTTGCTGCAGGCTGCGTGTGTCCCTGCATCCTTGTTTTTAAGGTCAGAGTATTTCCCTGCCGTCCAGCAGTGATGTACTGAACATGGGTGAGTAGACTTAAGGGACACTATTACAGTGGAGGAAGTGTGTACATGCATGTATGTGCAGGAAAGGTCCTAGTGCAGGCATGGATTAAATCTGGATTTCTCAGGACCTGGAAAATGAGCTGCAGGGAAGTCTGCGCCTGCCACAGCACCTTCCAGCAGCAGTACTGTTGGGATCATGCACAGAGCCACTGGCACTCAGCTGTGAGCAGGGCTCCTGGGAGGTCTCACACTTTTTGAGGCAAATCACAGCTAGAGTTCCTGATACTGTAATGTAATGCATGTATTTCTTTGAAATTTAAAGCCAGTGTGTAAATAAAAGACTTCTACATGCTTTCTTGTGTAAAGACCCAGACCTCGCAGAAAACGTCGGATTCCTGTGCCCACAATCAGCACGTATAGGCAGAAAGCCCTGATCGCGGCTGCTCAGTCCCTTTTTCCCCAGCCTGTGTCCCTTTACCTGGTGCAGACAGGCTCCTTGGTGCATCACCTCCTCGTCGAAGAGCTCAGAGCTGGAAGCCGCCTTGCAGAGGTACCTGACAAGACCCTAGTTTGGTTTCTCTTCCCCCAGGGGCTCACAGCTCTCCATCCCACAAACCACTTCAGAAAGGAAAATAACTTCTCCTGGATCCTCTTCCAATAGGTGTTCCCCTGACTACAAAGCACTGAACTTCCCTCTAGTCTGTGATCGGTTGTGAAAACCCAGTTTTCCCATGGATAAAAAAAGCAGACACATTGCCTTTCTGCAAGGCCTCTGTTGATGGGGGAATTCTCTCATCCCACCTCCCTGTTGAGGGCAGGTGGCCCCAGAAACTACAATCATTAACCAGACTCTTACCTCTTTCTTCTCAATGATTTTTATCACAGTTTCATATTTCCCTCTTCAATCCATTTTGCCCTGAACCTTAGCAGCAGCACCTCCATTTGTGTGTGCGTCTCTCTCGCTCTCTTTCTCCCTAGACATGACTTAAAGTAACTAAGCAGCAGTCCTCATTCTTTAGGTCAATCCTAAGTATTGATTTTCTGTATGGCTTATAATGGAGGGGGACTCTCCAAAGCAGCTTTCCACATCTGCACTCATGTCAGTGACCTGAGAACAGGATTATTTCTGTCCTGTTTAAGAGCCATGAAAGCTTGAGTTGCCCACAAACTCCCCAAGGAACAGGAAGTTTAGAAAAAGTAAAATCCCTGCAAAAAGTTTTTCAAAAGTACTGTACTGGTTTTGTCTGGGCTAGAGTTAATTTTCTTTAAGAACAGCTCGTATGGTGCTGTGTTTTGGATTTGTGACCAAAACAGTATTCACAGAATCACAGAATGCCCTGAGCTGGAAGGGACCCACAAGGACCATCGAGTCCAGCTCCTGTCCCTGCACAGGACAGCCCCAAATTCACACCATGGCTCTGAGGATGTTCTCCAAGGGCTTCTTGAACATCGCCAGGCTGGGTGCCATGACTGCCTCCCTGGGGAGCCTGTTCCAGTGCTCCACCACCCTCTGGGGGAAGAACCTTTGCCTAATATCCAACCTAACCCTCCCCTGGCACATCTTCCTGCCATTCCCTCGGGTCCTGGCGTTGGTCACCAGAGAAAAGAGATCAGCGCCTGCCCCTCCTCCTCCTCTCCTTGTGAGGAAGCTGCAGCCCGCCATGGGCTCTGCCCTCAGCCTCCTCTTCTCCAGGCTGAACAAACCAAGGGGCTTCAGCTGCTCCTTGTACGGTTTCTCCTCTAAACCCCTCACCAACTCCGTGCCCTCCTCTGGACACTCTCCAGCAGCTTTATACCCTTAATGTCCCGTGGCACCCAACACTGCACCCAGCGCTCGAGGTGAGGCCGCCCCAGCACAGGACAGAACAGGACCATCCCCTCCCTCGCCCGGCTGCGATGCAGCGCTCGGTGCACCCCAGGGCACGGCTGGCCCTCTGGGCTGCCAGGGCACGCTGTGGGCTCATGCTAAACTTGCTGTCAACCAGAACCCCCAGGTCCCTCTCTGCAGAGCTGCTCTCCAGTGTTGATAACACACCTATACTTTAGCTATTGCTGAGCCAGGCTTGCACAGTGTCAAGGTCTTCTCTGATTCTCATGGTGCCTGGCCAGCACGCAGGCTGGGGGGCACAAGGAGCTGGGAGGGGACACAGCCAGGACAGTGACCCCAACTGACCCCAGGGATGTCCCATACCACACGGCGTCACACTCAGCACATAGAGCTGGGGGAGAAGAAGGAAGGGCGGGACGCTGGGAGTGATGGCGTTTGTCTTCCCAAGTAACCGTTATGCGTGATGGAGCCCTGCTGTCCTGGGGATGGCTGAGCACCCGCCTGCCCAAGAGAAGGGGTCAATGAATGCCTGACTTTGCCTTGCGCATGCAGCTTTTGCTTTATCTGTTAAACTGTCTTTATCTCAACCAGTGAGTTTCCTCACTTTTACCCTTCCAATTCTCTGTCCCATCCTGCTGGGAGGGTGAACGAGCAGCTGGGGGGTGCTCAGCTGCCCACCAGACCTCACCCACAACAGCTGACCTATGTATTTTACTCCTTCAGTCTCTGCTTTCCTCCCAATTTACATTGCTACCTAACACCTAACATTGCTACAGTGCACAGACTCATACACTGCTTATGTGCATCACAATCTAATCCTTGAAGCTCTCAGCTTGAGAAATATCAGCTACCTCCTGCACTGCATCTACTAAAACGTCAGCTGAGTCACTACATGACTCAAACGGAAAAGCACTCAGGCCTGGCAGACGTAGATAATTCCTTCCCTACCCAACACACCTTCAGGGTCTTCTGTTGAAAAAAATCCACATCATTAGTAATGTGCATGCACTGAATTTTGGCCTTGCTTTTGTGTGCTGCAGTATCTAAAGACTGGGAAACACCATTGTCCTCTGTTTTGTCCTAATTCTGAAACTCTGACCCTACCATGCAACAGGGAAGTCCAGAAAACCTTTGCAGGAAGTTTGGGTTCAATGCCCCCCACAACCTTAATTCAGCTGCTTTTTGTATATGCACTGTGACAGATAATCATTTCTCAAGCAGTATTTCTCCAGGATGACTGCTTGACTCAGTAAGAACAGACAGGCAAACAGCTCTTCTGGAAGCAAGTTAAAAAAAGCTAATTTCTAAAACTCTGAAGTGAACCCACAAGTCACGAGCATCTCCTGTGCAACCTAACTGCAGAAACTATCATTAACACAGTCTGCCCTTCGAGCAGAGCCCAAAGCTGCCATCCAGCACTTGGTTTAATAGGAAGTCCACCTCACCTTATATTCCTAAAAGCCCAGTATATGTGTTTAGGGGTAAGAGTACATGTGTAAGAGGCATGAAAAGACATGTAAGATGCTGTACACTACATGTGAAGAGTGGAGCGGACATTCCTGCCCAAGAGACAACCCTGGGAGTGCCCCGCTGGCAGAGGTGTGCAGCCAGAGGAAGCTTGCTGCACCCCCACAGAAACCTCCCTCCCTTTGGCAGAGTCACAGGGACCTGCCTCCCCCAACTGCTGCCAAACTGCCGTTGAGAAGCTGAGGATGCACAGGACGAGCCATGCTGCATTTCACCTTGCTCTGTAAGCCCAGCAGAGCTGACCTGCAACCCCAGCTCGCAGGACTGGCTGTGTGCGTAGGCACCCCCGGAGCTACAATCCCCCTGTGGCTCATGTTTATTTGAACCCCCCAGCTCCAAGTTGTGCTGCATTGAGAGAGGAGCTCCAGCAGACGCCCGGGAGCCCGCAGCCATCTGGCCGCCGGCTGTGGTGGAGCTCTCCCAGCAGGCCACTGCACAGACAGCACATCCTGACAGCGATGTAATTACCAACCTGGTGCGCAGAGAGCTGTTCCTCCTCGCTGTTTGACCTCCCTTTCTTCCCTTCACATACACACATGTGCCCTCCTGAAAGCTCCCCTTGGCATGGCTGGCTGGGCCCCAGCTCCACCAGAATGCTGCCCAGCAACCCCAGCTAAGCAAACACTGATGGGAGTGGGAGGCCCCGGAGGAGCCGGAGAGGGGATGTGCCTGGGAGAAGCCTCGCACCCCTCCACCTCTGCTGGCAACCAGCAGAAGGGACAGATTAGAGCTGAATTAAGTTACCAGCATTAAATAAACACGCCTGGCCTCTTTGAACTTCTGC
>VZTV01057546.1:29215-47891 GCA_013400875.1 Anhinga rufa | reverse complement strand
CGTTGAGGTGGCCGTTGGCAGTCTGAGGTGGTCCTGGGGGTTGAGGTGGCCGTGGCCAGGCTGAGGTGACCGCCAGGCAGAGGTGGCCACGGGGCTTGTGGTGATTCCCTGGCATCGGTGGCCATCAGGGCTGAGGTGGCTACCAGGGCTGAGGTAACTGCTAGGCAGAGGTGGCCACAGGGGTTGAGGCAGCCACCGGGATTGTGGTGACACCCTGGCATCGGTGGCCACCAGGGCTGAGGTGGCTACCAGGTCTGAGGGGACCACTAGTCATTGGTGGCCACAGGGGTTGAGGGGACCACCAGTCATTGGTGGCCACAGGGGTTGAGGTGGCGACTACTGGCTTGAGGGGACTACCACACATCGGTGGCCACTGGGGGTGAGGTGGACACTGCTAGGCTGAGGTGACCACCAGGCAGCGGTGGCCACCAGGCTTAAGATGGCTACTGGGCTTGAGGGGTTCACCAGGCATTGGTGGCCACAGGGATTGAGGTGGCCACCAGGCTTGAGGTAGCTGCTGCCGAGCTGAGGTAACGACCACACATTGGTGGCTACTCGGTTGAGGTGGCCACCAGGGCTGAGGTGGCTGTCACCAGGCCAAGGGGACTACAGAGCTGTGGTGGCCACCACTGGCTTGCGGTAGCCATGGGGCATTGGTGGCTGCAGTCTTGAGGTGGCTGCCGGGGCTGAGGTGGCCACCGGCGGGCTGTTGTGGCTGCGAAGCCGTGGTAGTCACCAGCTAGGCTGTGGGGACAACCAGGCACCAGCGGCCGTGGAGCTTGAGCCGGCTACCGCCCTGAGCGACTGTCTACAGCATTAAAAGAACGGAGGGTGTGAGCTGAAAGACAGGAGGGGGGTTTTAGGGGTTTGGTTGTGTTGTTGTTTTTTTTAATTAGGCTGATTGACGTTGGTTTTGATTGTAATCCGTATCATTCGAACAACTGCTGTGTGCTTCGGAGAAGGCGTACCTTTGTTAAAGACCGTACTCCCCTGGCCCTTCGCTTCGGCGTGCATCCTTGAACACCTGAAAAGGTTCACAGAAGAGAGCAGACTTCTTGTTCTTGATATTTCTATAGTAAAAGGAAAAGTGTTTTTAAGGGATGCCTCTTTTCTTTGTCTCTTCTTGCATTGCAAAAAGGGGAAAATGGCTCAAAGGAGTTAATTAGAAGAATTCTTCCGCCAGGGACAGACGGGTCAGGACGGTCCCTCACAGGCTGGCTGAGAGGACCTCGTCCCTGCCTGACAAAAATCCAGGTCTTCTGGAGGTTTTTTATTTCCCAGAGGACGGGCAGACAGCTCTGACTGGGCACTGCTGGAGAGGAGAACAAAATGTGAACAGCCAAAGGTTTTTATTTTTCCTTCCTCTTGCTTAAAACATATGTCTTGTCTCTTTCTATGGAAATGTTTATTTAGCTAAACAACCCACAAGCAGGTGGGAGAAGAAAACTCTTTGTGAAAACCACAACTCTCCTCCTCTACAAAAAGACTGAAAAAGCTCAGTCTTACTCCTCTGGCACAAACAGGGAGACTTTTGATTTCTTATAATCCCAGATTAGAAAGAAAAAAAGAAAAAACCACAAGCTCTGGAGAGCTTTCTTTAACGTGAATGTTATCGGAAAGCAAAAGGCCAAGCCCTGACATCTCTCTCGCCTTTTAAACATCATTTTTGCCATCCCCGTTGACTGAGCGCAGCAGGACTGGGGGGTCTCTGCAGAGTTTTTTGTTCCTCCATGGTTGGGGGTCTTATCTCTGGCCGGGAGGGTCCCTGCGGTCCCGGGTGAGGCTGCGCGGAGGGGCTCGCGCAATGCTGTCGCCGAGCTGCCGTGCTTTGTGAGTGTAAAATGAATGTTTCCGAAGGGAGCGATCTGTCCTGCGGGGTTGTGCAGAACTGATGCGCTGTGCCAGCACTGCCTGGAGCGCGCCTTTGCTGGAGAAGCAGCTGTTTTAACTAGCTCTGGGGAGGGCGGCGGCGTCTGGAGCTGGCGGGAGCCGGGTACCAATCCTATTAGCAGGGAAGCTGCATTCAGCAGGCTGCTGGCACGCCTGTGCGATGTGTGCGCACACATAAGTCGCCTGACCGCAAAGCTACCGTATCTCTGGCCAATTGCAGTTGTAGGGATAATTATCTGATGGTTCTGCAGCTGATGGTTTTTCATTGCTTGACCTATGTGAAAGTGCAGGCTGAGGGGATGGGAGCGTGCTCGCAATTTAGATTGATTTTTGGATGTTAACGTCCAACAGCAGGCATCCGTATTCCCCCCTTCACGTTCTGCTGTCTTAGACAGAGTCAGAGATGTTCTTCTGTATGTGTGGGGTATGACTGGTTCTTTTTCTGCCTTCAGCCCTGTTAAGTAAATGATCATGACTTTCTCCTAATACTACAGCAGCAGGCGGTCTAACCAACTAAAAACTTTGTTGCTCATTTGCCTCCCATCCCTTGAGGTCCATGCCTGTGAAGTGCAAAAAGAAGAGAGACTCTAAAAGATTCATCAGCAGGGAATCGCTGATGCGCTGTGCAGAGGACTAGGAAATGGACCGTCTCTTCAGAGCTCAGTACCCATCCAGAACAGGCTCTTCTGCAGAGGAGGAAGCCATCGTGCGCTCCCTACACACTTCCCTGCGCCGTGAGCCGGCTCCCAGACAGTGAACGATCACACGGGCCCTTACGAGGTTAATGCATTACGTGCCGTGCACAAGCAAGATCTAGAGCCGAGCGGCGTACTGAAGCCTGGCCCAAGGCTTCATGGCGTGACCGTGGCACCTGGCTGTCAGGGAACGGGGCAGTTGCTCAGGAAAACGTTGTTACCTATTTACAGGGCCAAGGATGGGCATCCCCAGTCATTTGGGGAACAAAGGCACAGTTTTGGCCCCAGGAACGTGGACGGTCCAGAATGGGTTGTTCCTGGTGCATGGATAAATAACCATCTTACACCTTCATTCCTTTTTTCAGCTGTGTAGTTGCTGCGCGCTCCCCTCCTTGTCTTTCCTCAGCCATGTCTGTGTCCAGATCTCTGGTTTGTATTCCAGGGTCTTTATTTCTGTCTGCCTCAGTCCTAGAACTGCCCTGGAAGGCTCTTAAGTGCTTTTGTTGCTGCAGCTGACAGGAGCAAAGCCTTCCAGGCTGCATTAGTGCTGCTTCAGGCTGGCAGGCAACAGATGGAAAATAAACTAGTTCAGGAGCTCTGGGGATGGTAATGTTGCTGCAGGCAATAGAGAATAAACACGGTTAAACAGCAGAATACAGAGTATTTATTCTTGGAGCTTTGGGCTTGTATGGGGGTGGCAGGGGAAGCTGCCCCAAATGATGGGTCACAGGGGATGTGCAGCAGGCTGGCTGGCAGTGATGTGGCTTGTCTGACTTGCTATGTCTCTCTCTACCTCTCACACCAACGTGGAGCTCTCTTCTGCCTGCAAATTGTCCCTTTCCCTTCAGTCCTGAGTGCTGCAGAGTGGAAACAACTAGAAGAATCTAGAGCCTTTCTGGGGCTGCTCCAAGGAGACGTCGTGTTCCAGTGGTGTTTTCCACTGGATGTTCCTCATGTGGACTTTGCAGAGGGAAGAACTGAGGCACGGGGTGGCTGGGATCTTGCAGAAATTTCTGGAGAAGTCCGTGGGATTTGTGGCTCCTCAGTGGATGGCCGAAAGGGTAGGCAGTGCTCCCTGCGGAGCAAGGGGCCAGAATGCTCCATCCGGTCCTGAGGATGGAGACCTGGAGGGGAACCTGACTAGAGCAGGGCAGTTGTGCACGGTAACGCTGGTGTGGATCTCAGCACGGTTTAAGTTGCTTTCTGCAGAGTTACAAGGGCTCAGCTGACTTCCTTTGTGTTGTAATGTGGATAGTCATGTATTTGACTGCCTTTGTTTCACTGCGCATCAGTTACAGAAATCATGATCTCCAGGTGCTCTGAATATCTGCATGTTTAGGACTATCTGGAAAAAGTTGGAATTTTTTTCCGACAGAAGACTTTGAGGCCGACTCTGACCGAATGATTCAGTTTGAATTACTCAGCCAGATGTAGTTTTAATATGCTCATGCCAACAGTTCCTGGACACTGATCCCTATTGTAAATAGCACAAAATCCTGCCAAGGGGTGTTAATCTTTCAATTTGATGGCTGTGTTTGTGTGCTGGAAAGAATGCAAATTAACTCTGAAGCAGAGAGGGGCCAGAGTGAATTTCTGCAGGAGGTTGGAATGAGATTTCACTTGCCTCTTCTTCCCGAGCTAGGAACTGGCACTGAAGTCGTTGGGAAATGAAGGGCTGTTTCTCTTTTCTTCTCTGGACACAAACAACGATCTATACCTCAGTCCGGAAGAGTTCAAGCCGATAGCTGAGAAGCTGACGGGTAGGTATCTGTCTACCTTGCAGAGCTCCTTCTGCACAGACCAAGCGCAAGCCAACAATAATGCACTCAGCAGTTTTTATTCGTGTCTTATTTTTTTCTGGGAGCTGTTTTGGGTCTTACATGAAGAGAGGCTGCTGAGCTTTACATGTTTTTGAAAAGGCTTAAGCACTAGCCATCACTTTCACAAAGTAGAGTTTTTATAAGACCGAAGATCCCATTGCTGGACTAGCAAAGTACATAAGTTACTTTGTCCAGAGCTTAAAGGGGATTTGGGATGGGTGAATGCAACAAATACAGCTCAGCCCAGGCTAGGCCAAAACTATTAGTGAGTCGCAGCGTTTCATTCATACCTCCTCCGGCTGCAGCGGTCTCTCTCAGAAAGCAGTTGTGAGAGATCGTGTTTGGAGACTATATCAGCATGTGGCAAATGTCTCTTGGTGGTGCCAAGCAGGAAGAAGTGTGGTGATGATAATGTACAAGAGAGCTTACAGTACAGTTGAAATGCAGTCAGTTGTTTGCTTGTGCTGTAATGAATTGGCTAAAGCATGTGTTCTGATCCCTCCTCGGTGGAATGAGGCTACTTAGCTGAGCCATGGGGTTTAGAGAGCCCTCCACTAAAATGAGGGCTGCCCTTTAATTCATGCAGGCGAAGCTGGTCTCTGGGGTGGGTCTGAGTTCTGCCGCTGCATAAAGTGTAGCAACAGCTGGGAAGCTCCCAGTGCTCCTGGACCTGCCAGGATAAATGTGTAATCACTTCACAATTGCTTAAAAGGGGAGGGAGGGGAAACAGCTGCTTAAATTCCTGTCTCTTTGTCTAGGGGTTGCTCCCATCTCAGAATTTGAAGAGGAGGAGACGCCTGATCCAAGCGGGGAGACGTTGTCCATTGTGGCTAAATTCCAGCCTTTGGTCATGGAAACAATGACGAAGAGCAAAGACGGTTTCTTGGGAGTAGGTATCATGCAGGATGTGTATGGCCTGAAATTCTGGTATAAACACGTCCAGTGGGCTGGTAACATTACCAGGAATAAGTGCTAGCGCATTAGGAGGGGGAAACGGTCTTGCTCAAGCCTGTGGGATTTGCTTTGATGAGCAAGCTCACCGCTTTCTGCAGTGTTTCGTTGTTTTCAGTGCGCTCAGCAGCACTGTGCCCCAATTAGTGTGCCCTTCCTGGGAAGCTTGAAGCAGACATTAGAGCTGGCTCTCCTGGAGCTAAGTCCAAACGCAGTGGTGTTACGTGGTATGTTCCCCTCTCTCCCATTTCCTATTACTCACATAATTGAAAGTTGACAGGACTATTTGGTGGTGTTTGGGGTAGTAGGAAGAATTTAAAATGTAATATTATTTTTTTTTTTCGTCCTTCTCCAAAGCCTACTTACATCCATCCATGAGCACTACTGCATGTTTGAAGAGTCCAGTCTAGGCTCTGATAGTGTCTTTTGTTCACAGATTTCTCATGTCGCTCTGTCTGGGCTGAGGAATTGGACTGCCCCAGCAGCCCCTATGAGCGTGATGCTTGCCAGACAGTTTAAAGCCTTTCTTCCTCCAAAGAATAAACTGGACCTTGGGGAACCATGGTGGATAATTCCTAGTGAACTGAACATCTTCACTGGGTATCTTTCCAACAACAGATTTTACCCTCCGCCTCCCAAAGGCAAAGAGGTGAGACATGAAACTTAATTTCTGTATACCGGAGAGGTAGTTTGTATAAATGTCCTGCCTTATAGCCCAGATCAGAGGGACCTTTAGAGGCCATCCAGTCCAACCCCCCTGCAGTGAGCAGGGACATCCCCAACTAGACCAGGTTGCTCAGAGCCCCGTCCAGCCTGACCTGGAATGTCTCTAGGGATGGAGCATCGACCACCTCTCTGGGCAACCTGGGCCAGGGTCTCACCACCCTTATAGTAAAAAATTTCTTCCTTATATCCAGTCTAAATTTCCCCTCCTTTAGTTTAAAGCCATTACCCCTTGTCCTGTCACAACAGGCCTTGCTAAAGAGATCGTCCCCATCTTTCCTATAGTCCCCTTTAAGTACTGGAAGGCCGCAATAAGGTCTCCCCGCAGCCTTCTCTTCCCCAGGCTGAACACCCCCAGCTCTCTCAGCCTGTCTCCACAGCAGAGGTGCTCCAGCCCCTGATCACCTCCGTGGCCTCCTCTGGCCCCGCTCCAGCAGGTCCATGTCCTGTCTGTGCTGGGGGCTCCAGAGCTGGACGCAGCGCTGCAGGGGGGTCTCACCCGAGCGGGGCAGAGGGGCAGAATCCCCTCCCTCGCCCTGCTGCCCACGCTGCTGGGGATACAGCCCAGGGCACGGCTGGCTTTCTGGGCTGCCAGCGCACATTGCCGGCTCATGCCCAGCTTTTTGCTCACCAGCACCCCCAAGCCCTTCTCCGCAGGGCTGCTCTCAATCCCTTCATCCCCCAGCCTGTATGGATACCGGGGGCTGCCCCGACCCAGGTGCAGGACCTTGCACTTGGCCTTGCTGAACCTCATGAGGCTCTCACAGGCCCACCTCTCCAGCCTGTCCAGGTCTCCCTGGATGACATCCCGTCCCTCAGATGTGTCAGCTGCACTGCTCAGCTTGGTGTCATCTGCAAACATGCTGAGGGTGCACTCGATCCCACTGTCTGTGAATCACAGGAGTCCCTAGAGCCAACAGGGGTGTTGCATTATGTCTCCCTGGACTTTCTAAGGGAACAAAAAGGCTGCAACATACAGCCAGGAGCACCATCTCCTAAGTTGGAGATAAAACTGAGAGTAGGCAAAAGCTCTGGGTGTCTGTCATGGCCAGATGAAGCTGACTTAAGTAACTTCATCTTGCTTCGTTTAAGCGTTTGGGTTTTTAGGCTATGGTTTTTGCCGGACAGGGAGCGGGGAGGGTTATTCAGAAAGCACTTGTATGAAGCGATCGTGCCTTGTGGAACAGTTGCCGAGTGCCACCCCAGAGGCGAGCGTTTCATTGACAAGTGAAACGATGTGTGTACATGGTTTGTAAAGCCAGGCATGTATATCGCTCTCCCCTGGGGTGCCCGGGTAGGTGTTAGTGATCACATAGTTGATAGACCTTCGCAGCCCGGTGTGCTTATTGATTGCGTACCCACTCTTTCAAAGTCTTAAGCAGTATTGATGGAGGCAGCCTCGTAGATCAGTTTACCCTGCTCAGACATTCAACCGACTGGGATGATGGAAACTTGCAAACAACGGCAATAGCATAAAAAGCGTGGAAGATGGATTTATTTTTAAAAGCAGTCTCTTGCTTTATCTCCTTGTTTTGTGATTGGGCAAGTCTCTGAGCTACTCTTTAAGTCACAGCAGTTCTCTTGTCTTCCTGATCTGGTGGAGAGTTACTTTGGAGATGCAGCTCCAAACTGTTGGAACTGTTCTCATTTTTGCTCTCTTACAACTCTTTCTCTAGATAATAATCCACAGGCTTTTGAGCATGTTCCACCCACGCCCCTTCGTAAAAACCCGCTTTGCTCCCCAAGGAGCTGTGGCCTGCATCCAAGCCATCAGCACCTTCTACTACACCATAGCATTCAGGTAAGGCCACGGGTCTGGGGTGTTAGAGGAGGGTTTGGGGAACTTCTGAATTTGTTCCATATCTCAGAGGAATGGAGAAGGCTGCTGTGAGCCCGTGGCAGAGAGCACACGTGTCATTGCATGTTCAGTCGTGTTCCCCCAGATGTGCTGTGTCTGGGAGGGAGGAGAAGCAGTTCCAGGAAGAGTGTGGTTCCCAGTCAGCGCTCGCCTGTGTGTGATGCTTTGCTGACGCCCAAAGAGGGTACCTGTGCTCCCAGTGTCACTGGGGCCCTGGTGAGGCAGGGGCTGTTGCCCAGATCCAGGACAGCAGCCTTCCTCCATCACCCTTGGTTTGGAACTATCCCTGGCTGGAAGGGGAGAGTCTGATTAGCAAGGAAGTTGTTAGATTTTGTTTAATCAGGGAGTGGAGTGCCTTTCCAAGGGGGAGAGTCTGGGGAATTGTTCTCTTGTTTTACCGTTATACCCAGCTACTCTTATACACAGTTACTCTGTTATACACAGCTTTTATTTGCCTGACCAAGCTGGAAGGGAGGCTGAAGGGGTCTTAGTCTGTTCCTGTGTTTCAAGGAACACAAATCAAATGTAATTCATCCTGCCTGGATGGACACTTAACTGCCCAGTTCCAAAAGGCATCGATACTGGAGATGATCCTGACCCAGGGGATCTGCTCCAGTCTTTTACTCTCTTCACTGTGTGACATGAAAAGCTTTTTGAACTGAACCTCTGCCCCAATTTAGCTTCATAATTTCTGGTGCCTGGAGATCGCTTCTCCCTGCTGTCATCTGCAGCGCTTGGTCCATTCCCTCCTCCCGGCACTGCAGCTGATGGCTCCTTTCTCGTTTCAGGATCCATGCTGAGTTCCAGCTGAACGAGCCACCAGACTTCCCCTTCTGGTTTTCCCCAGGCCAGTTCACAGGTCACATCATCCTCTCCAAGGATTCTTCCCACGTCCGAGAGTTTAAGCTCTTTGTCCCTAACAACAGGTACAGCTGTTTCTCTCTCTTCCTGGGTGCTGAACAGACTTGAGGATTGTTATAAATGAGGCCCAGTGGAACCCAGGGGCTCTGGGATCCTGTCCGGTGCAGGAGTGGGGACCCTGCCTGGGGGGAGGCTGGTGGGCTCTTTTTTTATGAAGATAGGAGTGCGGTGACAGCTCTGTCCCATGCGGTATGTGGGCATCCTGGCCCGTGCAGGGAAGGCAGATCTGCAGCCTGAGCTTTGAGCAGGCTAGTTCTGCTGATTGCTTATCTGTTTTCCTCACACATCCTTCCCTGCCAGCAGTCATCACGGTCATCGTGTCCTCACTTCTCTAGATAGAGTTGCTCCCTAAACTGGTTCTGATGCAATTTTTCAGGAATAGCTCTGTTTATCAACAGGTCTGGGGGGGCATCTGGCTTGGAAGAGGCAAGGAAGGACAAGGGCAGAGGAGGGACAGGGGAGAAGCAGGGCAGAGGTTGCTGGGGATGGATGTCCTTGCACAACCTGGCTGCAGCTGGCATGTGCGTCAACAGAGCGTCCAAGCCTGAGCCGTCCTGGGCCAAACCACTTTAGAGGGAGGTACCTGCAGACACATGGGAAGACACAGAGGGGTGGGGAATTTCCCCCTCAACGTGTCCCAGCAGTGCCTGGCTGTGGCAGGGACTCTTGCAGATGTCAGATACCTGTTGCAAGCTGCAGAAGGCTCCTCGGGTGTCTGTGATGGATGAGCTCATGCTTTTCAGCCAAGTCCCTGGAAAATCTGAGTGAATTGAGCTCTGCGGTTGCCTGTAAAACTGGGAAATGCATCTGTACTAGTCGCTGAGGATCCCTGACCCATTTCAGGGTCTGATTCACTCACCAATGACTGTCCCTTGGTACTCGCAGGATGGGAAGAGACAGGCAGGGTGTGGAGAGGCAGCCCCTGGCAATCCCAGTGCCTGGCTCAAGCACTGAAGTTCAGCAAAGCCTGATGCTCTTGCTTCAACATATTTTTTGGTTGGTGTTTCACAGGTTAAGGTTTTGTGTGCATAGCTTTCACACTAGCTCATTCCTGTTCTCTGGCAAGCAGCTGGAAGTGTTTCAGGGGAAAGAAGCTTCAAATCTCTTTGCCCATGACAGCTGGAGTGAAAATTCTATTATAACATTACCGTGGCGACTCAATCCCTGTGCCTCTGTCAGCACATTTGTTACAGCAAGCAGACGCTTACGGCTCTGCCAGCAAATCCTTACAAAAGCCTTTTGCTTCCAAAAAACACTTTTAAAAGTTCAGCAGGATCGGAACGTGCAAGTTAAGTCCTGGGAAGGAAGGGGGAGCAAAGACACCTCTATCTTCCTTACTTTGACAGTACAGAAAGCGCATTTGCCCAGAGTGTTGGGTGGGTGCCTGGGCCCTGATCCAGCATGGATCTAGTGTTGCTGGTCTTGTGCAGGGAACACGGTGACCTCCAAGGAGCCAGAGGTTCTGGGCTTCAGTGCTGACCCTGCAAGAGGAGCGTTGGGTGTTCTCATTTGTCTGCGGTTTCCCGTACACAGCTTTAGCCTTGGATGACTCTGAACATGTCGGGTTCACCTTGCAGGTCTCTGAACGTTGATATGGAGTGGCTGTATGGGGCGAGTGAAAGCAGCAACATGGAAGTGGATATCGGTTACCTGCCTCAGGTCTGTAGTCACTCTCAGTCCTCCATGTGCGTGCAGCATCTCAGCAGGGATTTATGCTGCTGTGCCCCTAAACTGCGTAACCTCAGATACCCCTGTTCTTTAGAGCTTTCTCTTGAACATTTCAATATAACAATATAATCTCTGTTGATCTGTGTATGTCCTCTGCAGCTGTGTGGCTCCCTATTGCCAGTTCTTGTGATATTTTATTTTTTCCCTTTGCGGGGGTTGAATCCTAAGCTTCCGGAGTCGTGTGACTTTTTACATTTTTTAAAAATTGTCTGACAGCCAGGAAGAAAGATTAGGAGCTGAGCCCAGAGGTGCGTATGAACAACAGTGTGGCTGAATTTAGAAACTGCATGAGGTTGTTGTTCTCTGTTTTGTGGTAATCCCAGCTCTTGGGACAGGAAACGTAAATTGAGATTTTGAATGCCGGAACATAGCAGTCCCATTTTCTCCTAAACTAGATCCATGTTTCTTTTTACTTGCCAAAAGTCAGGAAAAGAGACTTACAGAATAATTTTGTATGTACCCGAACACTGAACTAGAGGCAAGTCCCTGAACAGCTTTCCCTGTTGCACCCTCTTGTGGCTAGCCACGGGCTCTGTAAGGGCTGTGCTGGCGATAGGAGCAAGAGCTTCACACTGACCCTGCCGGTCCCAGTGGTTTTAAGGATCTGGTGTTCCACAGTCAAAAATCTCCACTGGGAAGGTGAGAACGTGGAGTGAACAGGTCTCATGCATTTCCAGTCTAGCAAGCACAGTCAGACTATAACTGAAGGCAGTGAAGTTGCTTTCCTGCTATTCCCCAATAAAACACATCTGCAACCAGTAAAGTGCAGCTCCAAGAAACATTAGATCAAGCTGTATCTTCATTAGAAGCTGCACAGTCTTATTTTGCATCTTAATCTGGTCCTGGAGTACAGAAAGGCCAGGAGTGGGATGTCTGCATGTCCAACTCAGCCTGTTCTCCTGCAGATGGAACTGGAATCGACAGGGCCTTCAATCCCCTCTGTGATCCATGACGAGAATGGAAATGTGATTGACAGCAGAGACCCCTCAGGGGAGCCCATTCAGTTTGTGTTCGAAGAGATAACCTGGCAGCAGAAGATCCCCTGGGAAGAGGCAGCCCAGAAGCTGGAAGTGGCCATGTATCCATTTAAAAAGGTGAGGAAGGGGCTAGGCTCTTCCTTGGCATGTTTATTTGGGGCAGGTCATCTTCACTGAGATGTCCAGTCACCTCGAGGACCAGCAGAAACCAGAGGCCACAACCTGATGAGCACTCAGAGCAGCGTGAGGGTCTCCCAGCTCAGCGTGTGCCTCCCAGGCACTGCGTGTGTGGCTTGATGGACCTGCAGTTTCCAGATGAGGGAGTACAGCATCTCTGAGAGGCCATTTGGGGTTGCACAGCAGCACAGGCGGGAGCGAAGCCTAGATGTCATGTGTCCCAGGCTTGTATTGTAAATGTAGTCTCATCCTTCCATCCTCTTATCAGTAGCTGCCGACGCGATTTCTGAGTGAAGCAGGTAATCGTGCTGCTTACAAATGGTTTTCCTCTGGCGCTACTTTTGCAACATTCAGCTACCTTTGGACCAAGCTTTCCTTATCAGCAGAAAACACACAATCTGCCTGTGCCTCTGCATCCTGCAGCGAGACGCAAATTTATAGCACTGGGTGACCCAAACTATTTAACATGCCGGTAGTCTGTAGAACAGATGGCTACTGCCTGTCACTGCTTCCTTGGCTGAAGGGACACATTTCAATGGCTGCCTCCTTGTGCCTGAGCTTACAAATGTCCCTTTGAGCTGCCAAGATGTTAATAAAGTTCCCTTCATTTGAGCGATTGGAACAATCTCTGTGCAGGGTCCCTCACAGCCAGCTTTTAGGTCGTTTCAGTGAGGTTTTGTAATAAGTATCTCGAGGCCAGATTTCCCAGGCTGCTGAGGCGTTTGGAGACAGCCTGCCCGCAGTTGTGCATATGCTCTCTGCAGTGTGTAAAGATGGGGCTCCGCAGGTGCCAGTAACAGCCCACGTGCTGGGAGGGACTCGCTACGACCTCACCGGGAGATTAAGTTGTCCCTGGGGAGGGCACCGCAGCTGTAATTTGCTTTAATCTGCAGGATCTGCAGGTTAAATTCTGTGTATGTCACCTGTGGGATGTGCCAGGTCTGGTTCCTTCAGACCCTGCTCGTATTTGAGATGGGCAGTTCTGTGTCTGTTTCTCAAGCTGTCTCTCTGCCTCCAGGTCTCCTATCTTCCCTTCACACAAGCTTTCGAGAGAGCAAAAGCAGAAAAGAAGCTGGTGCACTCGATCCTGCTGTGGGGTGCCCTGGACGACCAGTCCTGCTGAGGTGAGGACATTCCCAGCGTGGCTGGAGGAATGACGGGCCTCGTTCAGGCTCTGAGAAAGGCTGGGGGTCAGGGAGCTGGTCACGAGCCAGCGGTAAACGTTGTGTTACTTGTTTTGGCACTGAAGATGCTGAACAGAAAAGGGCTGGAAGTGGGGAATTACTGATCAGAGCTTCGGTCCCCAGTGGCAGGATCAGATCTATTTGAGACAAGCCCTAGACCAACTCACTAATTCAAGTGCCCTTGTCGAGGTGGTGGCATGGGTCTGGCCTTTCTCTCTTCCCCTCTCAGTCTGCTTGGGTAGAGGCAGCATCCGCAGGGTGGAAGGACCACTGCTCTCTGCCTTGTCCCTGACGCCTGCACAGGAGGAGCCAGAGCCAGATGTGGGCTTGGGGTTGTCCTGATGTGTAGCTGTTTCCCCCCCACACGCCTAAGAATTTGCATGCCACATCGAGCTGGAGTGATGGGTGGGAGAGGGGCGGATATCTTTTAGTCCTGTCTGCCCTTAAAAACTCGCCAGCATGTATGGGCTCCACTCGGCACAAACAGCAAGAGGCTCTCAGAGTGGATCTGCAGGGCCTGATCCTTCCCTAAATGCACCATGCCAGTCAGCCCCCAGCTTGTCCTGGTCCTGTGGCCTTGCAGGTGGCTGGGGTCTGCTCTGGTGAGTCTTGTCTGCCAGCAGCACACATGGGATACAATAAGCTGTGGAAAACTGCCAAGAAAGGAGAAAAAAGACAATGGGCCGGGCTTGGGGGGGAGCCTGAGCCAGCTGCCCCAGCAACCAGAACGGTGGCATCGCGGTGGCATCAAACAGGGCAACAGTCAGCTCAGGAAACGCAGCAAACCACTGTCTGCCTCTCTTCCTATGCCAGGTTCGGGGCGAACTCTCCGGGAGACCGTCCTGGAAAGTTCGCCCATCCTCGCCCTGCTCAACGAGAGCTTCATTAGCAGCTGGTCCCTGGTGAAGGAGCTGGAAGAGCTGCAGGTGAGCGTTGCAGCCACATCTGCCGCCTTTGGCATGGAGGTGCCAGCAGGAGCGGGGAGCTCACACCTGTGCCCGTGGGGGATTTCAGTTCCAAGCTCTCCGTGTCCTGCAATCGCAGGGGCCAAGCAAACACCAGATGGAAGCAGGCTAAGAAAATGGCACAACGACCCCCTTCACTCTGTCGTGATGCCATTTTTAAAAGCTAAACCAGACGCTTCACTGCAAGATAGCTCTGCCCGAGGCCATTGCGCCATCAACAAACTGACTTCTCTGTAACCCACAGAGCACCCAAATACTGTCTGAACCCTGAGTCTCCTGATGGCACCTTTCCCTGCTTATGAGCCCGCCTCTGGACCTGTGCTGTGGGGTCCGTCACAGAGCCGGAGACTCTGGGAAAAGCTGGGATCAGCCTGTTGGTGTGCCTGGGAACTGCCAGTGATGGGGTGATCTTATTGTTTGGGGAGAAAATCTACAGCTGAAATGTGAGAGGGAGACTGGCTGAGAGGGAATAGTAAAGCGGATCGTGAGAACGAAGCCAGTTACCACCATGTTGCAAAGCAGCTCCTCAGTCCCTCCCTTCCTTGCGTGTTTGGTGTACCCCTGTGCCGTTCGGCTAGTTTTGGTGTGTGCCAACATGTTTCTTTGGGGTCTTCTTACAGACCAACAGAGAGAATGAGTTCTACAGCAAGCTGGCTGACCTGCACCTGGAGAAATACAACTTCCCCGTGGAGATGATCATCTGCCTCCCCAACGGCACGGTGGTACGTTTGTTACCCTTTCTGGTGGGCTTGGCTCTTCCCATTGGAACGTGTTCTCTTCAGGGTCATCTGCAGACCCTGGAGCGAGCGTCCGCTCCCCCAGCCATTCCCTGGCTCCTCAAGGCTCTGTGCGGCCGTAGTCCCTCACGGTGCTGTGCTCTCAGGGATGCTGCGGCAGTCAGACAGCAGCTCTGCCAACGAGTCTGAAACAAATGTCGTTTTATTCAGAGACAGAACAGCAGCAGCTCTGTGTGGGGCAGGGAACAACCAGACCTGAACCAAATGTCTGCCTGTGGTTCCTCATTGTCCCTGGTTGGAGTCAGTGACCTTTGGGAAGCCATCGTAGCTTGTTTCCTGCACCCATTGTCGCTTGTGCTCATGCTTTGGAGAAAATCTCTCCTTATCAGCACCTTCTAGCGCATTTATATTTCTCTTGATTCCCCGAGTGTGTCACAGCAGATCAGCCATTAGTAAGTCCACACGCTTCAGCTCTTCTGTGCTCCCCAACAGCCCCCCCCACCTTGGATTTGAAGGATGGCAACAGCTCCTGACGCCTGGCAGCGCGTCGGCGGCCAGGCTCTCTGCAGTGGAGGATCCTGCCGGGGCTGATCCGATTGTGCCCCACACTTGCCAGATTGTTTATCAACAGGTCTGCAGTGACTCCTCGCTGCCTCCTTGGTGTCTCCCCGCGAGGTGAGGCTGTGGGCTGGTGCCTCAGCTCAGCCGGTGGAGGTTGCTGTGTGGCCACACGTCCCCCTTTCCCACCTCCACGGGGGAGCGGAAAGCACAGAGGTGTTGGAAGCTCAGGCGCTGGTTTTGCAGCTGTGCTGGGCTGAGAGCGCGCGCCCAGCCGTCGGCGTGGTCAGGCTGCCCTCTCCCCAGCCCTCGCTCAGAGCTAGGTTTTACGCCTGTGTGATTCTCCCCAAATCACCTTCATCTTCTTAAGCTAAGCGAGGGGTCAGCACTCTTGGGGGAAGAAGCAGACCGTTGTCTTTCACACATCTTTCCCTGACTATAAAATGCAAACCTGAATCTCGGATGCTGAATTAGCATTTGCAAAGTATTCGGGATGCTTTAAGAGTTGTCACGGTCTTGTCACCTACGTCCTGGCTAGAGGCCGAGGCAGTGGTTGGGGAATTATTTTAAAGTCTTTAAAGACTTTAAAGTCTCCTCTTCTCGTCTGTTTGCTTTCCCAGGTTCACCATATCAATGCCAACTACTTCCTGGACATCACTTCCATGAAGCCTGAAGATGTGGAAAGTAGCATCTTTAGTTTCTCAACCAATTTTGAAGACCCTTCTACTGCAACTTACCTCCAGTTCTTGAAGGAAGGACTGCAAAGAGCAAAACCACACATGCAGACCTAAAAACAAAGGCACCTGAATGCCCCACAGAGATGGCCAAAGACTTCAGAGATCTATTTTGATTACAGCAATTCTTCCTCATCTTCATGGCAGATGCTAAGATGCAGACAAGTCCCTGGACTGGGGCTTTGCTCTGGATGTTGGTTTAAGCCGAAGTTTCAAGTGATACCAGTTTACATAACCTGCCCTTTTGAGTTCAGGCAAATTTTTACAGGAGTGAAAATACTTGAATCTATAAACATTCTTGGTGCATACACCTTGGTTTGCCACTCGCCCTCATGTTTTTGCAGCACCTGCTCAGACCTTTGCGCTGAAACTCGTGTAACAGCTACACCAAGCGTCACCCGGAAACCCCCGACCTTCAGGACTGGACTGTGTGTTGAGTCACGGGGAGCAGCACTGCCGTTACAACCGAACACTCGAACACGCGTGGCGAGCGCCTGTGCCCTGTGGGCGAAGGCGCAGGATCCAGCGCAGGGCGGAAGCGGCAGCGGCAGCCCTGAGCTGTAAGCTGCCCTGGGGCTCGGATGCCAGCTCCTCCCGATGGCGATGGCGTTTATGGACAGCAGTGTCATAATGGGACCGTGGCTGGTGATGTGTAGGCATGAACGTAGGAGGCTTGAGCTCTGGAGTGGCCTCCTCCCAGCACCCTGTGTGACGCGGTGGGGGAGCAGTCTCACTTATTCAGGTTCTTTGCATCTGAGGGAGGTGCATCTCACTGAGGTTGAGACAGTGAAATTAGGAATGGAGACGAGGGCATTAGAGGTATGGTGCAGCTCAGAGCTGCCAGGTGTGGATTAACTCGGGGGGATTAGGGGCCAGAGCCCCTGTTAGTCCCACCAGTGCAGCACAGGTGCTCCAGGCTACGGAGCAGTGCCCCCACCTCGCTCAGCCCAGGGCCGCTCCCACCCCTCCACCTCTGAGAGCTTTGTTCTCCCACTGTCTCCTCCATCCTTGTTTGCTTTGAGCTTCCAAGTCACACCAAACGATGAACCACGACGAAGTTCCCTTTGGGAACAGGAGGTTCAGCGTTGACCCGAGAGCATTAACTGGTTGAGAACTGAGCAGTTTTAAAAGCCAGCCAGAAATTTTCAGGAGATTTTTCCAAAGAAATTATTCAGACAGAACGCCATTGTCCCTGATAGGGAACCGCCCTGAGCACTTGCTCCTGCTCTGTACCAACACCTGGCTACAGAGTGACTCAATTTAGAGAAGGAAAGGTTAAATGAAACGGGGTTTAAAGCATGTTCCTTTAAACAAGTGAGGAGACAAAGCATCTTCACTAGACGGCTGCAAGCAGCCGTGGCTGTCGATGCTTTTTCTGCTCTCTGAAGCACAATTCTGTGGGACCAAATCAACCGGGGAAAAGCTGTGTTTTTTGGAAGGGGTATTTTCGTTCCTGAGCTCCAGGCTCTGGGAAGAACCCGGGGGTCGTGCTTACCCTGTCCCCACCCTGCCCCAGCCCTCCTGGCTGCGGCCGTGGCTGGAGACGGAGCTTAGGTGGACGCCTGGGCTGAACCAGTGTAGCTTCACTAATCGCTCTAGTGAGATTAATTACCCCTGGGATGTTTCTCAGTATTGGCTTTACACCTATGCATTAGCTCTGCACTTTTCTCGCACTCCAAGGGGCCTGCAGTAATGACGGGCTTGGATCTGGCAGCGCTTTCAGCTGCGGAAAGTGCCGAAGCTTCCAGGCACTTGGAGACCGAGCCTCGCCTGGCTCCTCGGGAGGCACGGCTGTAGCGCCCGTCTGCCCTTTCGGCTTTTGCAGAGCCTCTTCATCTGAGGTAGTTTTGTTGCACCTTTCCTGAGCCCCTCAGACCGAGGCTTCGGACTTGGAAGCGGTATCCATCAGCTGCGCTCGGGTGGAGAGTTCATTCCATTTTCCTTCCCCACCAGTTTTGCAGCAGCGGGGGACGGAGAGGGCAGCGGCTGAGCAGGCAGGGATTGCTTTTGTCCTTCAGGGCTTCCTAGAGCAGGCGCAGCAGCGGTTCCGCCGCGCGCTGTGCTGAGGTCGGGGGTTGCGAGGGGCAGCATCGCTCGCTTGATCCCGCAGATGCGGAGCTCCCCAGCAGAGACGGTGCCTGCCGTTAGTCCCACGCACGCAAGCCGGGCCTGTGCCTGAACCTGTGGCGAGGCTCCGGGATCCCTTCGGATCGCCTTCGGGTCCCCGCCAGTACCTCGGCTTTTCTCTGGTGAACACACCTGGGCTGGAGCAGCGCTGCCCGGAGCCCTCCGGGGCTGTTCGAGCTGGGGGCGAGGGGAGCTGGTGGGGGCAGAAGGAGCCCCGAGGGCTGGAGCAGCCGGGGGGGCCCGTCCGCGTCCCCCCGTTAACCCACCGGCCGCCCGCCCGTTCGGCGGGCTGGGGCCGCAGCCCCTTACCCGAGGCTTTCATTAACGGGTGCCAAGCTTTTCGTCTCCTCTTTGTAAACTTTTAGGGTTATTTTTCGATAGCGATAGGCGGGTGGGAGGCGGTGCCGCTCCCCCCCGCCCCGCCTTGCGTTGTGACGCCCCGNNTGCGTTGTGACGCCCCGGCCCGAAGCCGGCGGCGGGTCGGGGCCGATGTCTGCCGGCGGGGGCCGGGGGGAGCCGCGCGGGGCCGCTCGGCGGGACGGGCCCCCGTCGGGCCCGGCTGTAGCTGCGCTCGTTAAACGCATCCCACCACGCTCGGCCTCCTGCAGTCCTTGCTCCGGGCCGGGCGGGA
>VZTV01057546.1:0-28452 GCA_013400875.1 Anhinga rufa | reverse complement strand
CCCTTCCTTCCCCCCTTCCTTCCCCCCTTCCTTCCCCCCGGCGCTCCCGCGGCCAGAGGGCCCTCACAGCAGTCCCTGCGCTCCCAGCAGAGAGATTCAATCTCAAACGCACATCAGGAGCTGTAAATCTGACTGCGTCAGGCCGACGTTCAGGCAGCGCGGGTGTGATGAGCCCCAGCAATAAATAAATTAACGGATTTGTTGGCGGACTGCGCGAAATAACCTGTTTGGATTCCGGTTTGTCGTTGTGGCATTTGCTGCCCGGAGTCCTGTGCTGTCACGAGAGCCTGTGACGGCCGTAAGCTGGCAGAGGGGAAGGCAAAGGACAGAGCGCTGCGCTTTTTGAGTCCGCTTCAGAAGTATCCAGAGATCACAAAAGCATTTGTTGTTTCCTCATCAGCCCTCGGCTGGGACGGGCGTTGAACACCCTTGTCGCTTTGCCATCCAAGAAACGTTCACAGCCCTATGTTATGCTGCTTGTGTTGCACACCATGGGGAGGCTAGAGCGTTCCTTTACGCCTCCTTCTGATGACACCTTCTTCTGATTTGATTTTTCTTCCGGGCCCCTCGTGTGACACTTTTTTCCTCCTGTTGGCCTGTTTTCATTTGGAGCTCAGTGTCTGTTCTGGAGTGCTTTTAGTTTTCTGTCCTGAAAATACTACACCCGCGTTTGCCGTGCCCCGTAGTAAGCGGCTGACTTCCGTGTATGTTCGGCTGAAACACGGTTTCACGGAATGAGGACCTTAGTTATCAGCAGGTTCCCGATTAAAAGTATCACTCAAATAAAAAGTCAAGAGATCAGAGCTCTCGAGTAGATTGGATAGAAGGATTTCCAATTTAATAAATCTTAAGAAGGGTAACTGGTTTGAAATATTAATTATATCACATGGCTTCTCGTAGACGATCCCCATCTGGCAGAACAAGCCCCACGGCTCAGCGCGCAGCGTTGTCAGGAGGATCGGGTCGAACCTCCCTTTAAAACCCTGTCCCAGAGCAACCTTTGAGGTAAGCGGACTCCCGAGGGGCTTGGTGATCGCGTATAGGAAGCTGCCGCCCTGGAGCAGGACAGAGCGCTGTCACGAGCTGCTGTTTGGTCAACCACGTGCGTCTGCGGGGTTGTAGTCACAAAACTCGTGTAGCAGTATAGTTAATTTTAAGACTTTCTTATTTACTTTTTTTTTTTTTTTAATTCTGTTCTTGTAAAGTGATTGTTGGCAGCTTGAGGAGAGTACCCCCTCAGACAGTGTCTATGGACTGGGTTAGCAAGCTAGAGGAGGCAGAAACCCGGAGCTGCTGAAGCAGCGCTTTGGTGCGACCTCCAGCAAGCCACGTGCCCTCGGGGCCTCTTGTTTCCTAAACAGTAAAACGAGGTTTATGGAAACGCTTACGTCACTGTTTAAGCTCAAGGACAGCGCTGGGACTCGGAGTGGTAAAGTGTTGCACGTGGCCTTGGCAGCGTGCTAGGCTGTATCGGGTACCCTTCGCTGCCTTGCTGCTCGCTGTCACAGAGCCCAGCAGCACACCACTGCACCCAAGAACACCTGCGGAAGCCGACACGTGGAAGTGCTGTTTCTGTAAGGCGAATGGTGTTGCTGTCGCATGTCTGACAGATGCAGCTGCTGACCTGGTGCAGAGGAGAAGGGCTCTGACAGCCCGTACAGCACATCTGGGGCGGCTTCAGGAGCCAGGACCACCGCCTCCTTCATGTAACTTCCTTCTTTTTAGGTTCTACCAAATGTTTCGGAGCTCTATTTAAATGATGTCCCTCCAGTCCCCACCTTGGCCGACATTGTGTGGATAGCAGCAGATGATGAAGAAACATATGCCAGAGTCAGGTTGGTTTCCTCTTTGTGTCTGCTGATCCTTATTTTTACATGCTGGTTTATAGAATCATGGAATCCTTCAGGTTGGAAAAGACCTCTCATATCGTCAAGTCCAACCGCCAACCCAACCCCCCCAGGGCTCCCAAACCATGTCCCCAAGGGCCACGTCTGCACGGTGTTTGAACACCCCCAGGGGTGGTGACCCCACCACCGCTCTGGGCAGCCTGTGCCAGGGCCTGACCGCTCTGTCAGCAAAGGCATTTCTCCCAATATCCAACCTAAGCCTCCCCTGACGCAGCTTGAGGCCGTTTCCTCTGGTTCTGTCGCTGGTTACCTGGGAGAAGAGACCGACCCCCCCTCCCCACAGCCTCCTCTCAGGCAGCTGCAGAGAGCGATGAGGGCTCCCCTCAGCCTCCTCTTCTCCAGGCTGAGCCCCCCCAGCTCCCTCAGCCGCCCCCCAGCACACTTGTGCTCCAGACCCTGCCCCAGCCCCGCTGCCCTTCTCTGGACACGCTCCAGCCCCTCCATGTCCTTCTTGTCCCGAGGGGCCCAAACCTGACCCCAGGATTCGCGGGGCGGCCTCACCAGTGCCCAACACAGGGGCACCATCCCTGCCCGGCTCCTGCTGGCCACACCACCCCTGACACAAGCCAGGGTGCTGCTGGCCCCCTTGGCCACCTGGGCACGCTGCTGGCTCATGCCCAGCCGCTGTCAGCCAGCACCCCCAGGCCCTTCTCCGCGGGCAGCTTTCCAGCCACTCTTCCCCAAGCCCGTAGCATTCGTTGCCTGGGGAATTTATGTTACATAGCATAGGCCAGACGTTGATCAAATGCTCACACCTTCCCGTCCTCTCGGGGTCTGGTGTGGTGCCTGTTGAAAGACGCTTTTACCAAGAGAGAGGGGGAAAAAAATTGGACAAAGGGCCCTGGGAGGAATTCCTGTGGGAAGTGTGAAGAGCCTGTGCCGTGTCATATTTTACTCACTGGAAGATCTGTGCAGATGAACCCCCCTGATCCGTGGTATTTTCTGGTTAGAAAGTTGAAGAGTTGAGTTCTCCTGGGATCGAAATGATCTGCCCCCAGGAGTTTGGTTCTGGTCAGTTGACCTCTTGTCCTTAAAGCAGGGCAATAGTAATAGGTATCTTGTGAAAGATAAGAGGGACTTTGAAATCGGAGGCAAAAGTTAATGGGTAAGTGACATTTCCCATGTACACCAGCGCCCTGCCCGGCCTGCAGGCATGGTTACCAGGAGAGAAATGACCTGAAACCATGTGAGCACACCCAGACTTTTGTCCCTGCGTCCTCTCACCACTTCTTGTGCCGTTGGGTCACGATTTCTGTGACAGGCCTTCTGCTCCTTGTAATGCAGAGAGCGCGCATTCAGCAGCGCAGCGCATCTGTACGGTGGGTGGTACCTACAGCGGTACGTACAGGGTAGTGGCACAGGGGCTTAATTCATTGTGTCAAAGTCTGCTGTACGCAGGCAGAGGCAGAGCCTTGCCGAGTGTTGTCACGGGCGGGCCCCGGACCTCGTAAATGACCAACAGGTTTTTGTCCTGTAGAAGTGACACTCGCCCGCTGAAGCACAAGTGGAAGCCGAGTCCCTTCACTGTTATACAGCGAAATGCCTCAGTCCCCAACCTGAGGAAGCAGGAGGAGAAGCTGCTCGCCTTGAAGAAACCTGGTTTACCAGCGTTGAGCCGAACAACAGAACTCCAGGACGAGCTGAGTCACCTTCGGAGTCAGATAGCTAAAATAGTCGCCGCGGAGTCAGGTAGGAATATAATGAGGTGTTTTTTTGGTGGTGTTGAACAAGAAGGGCTGAAATAGCGAACCATGTTATTTCCTCCATACAGAGCAGACTTGGTGTTGTTTTTCCAGCAGAGCTGTGGCTCCCATCGGTGGGATGCCGTCTTTGGTGGTTTACTTTTTTTGGTTCTGCGTTTAGATGTTCGCATCGCTTTCGTTGAGGGACTCCTCCTCGTTTTCAAGAAATACCAAGTGCTGCTTGGTGACTGCACTTGCTGCGTTTGATCTGGAGGCCACCTCTCATCTCAAGCCCCTTGTTTCATGAAAACAGTGTATTCTTGCCATTCCTGCTCCGAGTCAGCCACGAGTGAGAGGGTTACGTCCTGATTTGGGCAGGAATGAGATGGTAGTCTTTGTTTCCCCTGTGAAAATGACAGTGCCATTTCTGTAGTATTTGGGGAAAAGCCTAGCTGAACTGATTTTTTTTCTTTTAGTAAATTTGTACGCAACTAAAAGCCATGTTTTAGCCGCAAAACTGAACCATGGCACAAGACTTCTTCTCCTCCTTTCATGGCTTCTCCTGTGTACTCAGCTCTGAAAGTATGAAGATACTTGGTAGGACGCAAATCCCAGTGGTTCCGCAAGGCTCGCCGCAACAGCGGCTGGTTTAGAGTGTGGAGAGCGGTAAGATAGAAGTGCCTCGGTATCTATTTATGGAGTGTTCAGAAGGCAGAGTTGTTGATCTCCCAACTCAAAAACATTGGACGGCTTTGCAAACTAAAGGAATTCAGTCCTTCTTGAAGACAGTTTTTCTTAAAAGCTGCGTTTCTTGTAAGCAGAATACTCTTGCCGATAGCCAAGGCAACAGCTGTATTGTGGCTGCTTTGCAGAGGAGAAGGAGGACCTGTAATTCTTCCCGTTACTTTAAAAGAAAGCAAAGCGGGATTGTGCCACAGTTGAAATGACATCGGGGGGGTTAACTCCTGTGCACGATGGCCAACGGTGGCTGATGAAACCTTCCTTATCCCACATCTGAAGCAAGTATTCTTTTAATTCCCAGATCGCTACCTTGCGCCGCGCTGCAGAGCGCGTGCACACAACCAAATCTCTCGTGATCTGCGACACACGACGTCGTCTGATTATTGTAGCCCCAAGGGACTTGCAGCTTTAATGACTGCCTGTGTTTAGTCCAGCTATCCGCGAGCCATAAACGCATTTGAACGTGGAACGGAGTCGTGGTGTTTGATTTAGTTGAAATGCTGGTTTCTCCGTGAGAGATTTGGGGGGTTTTTTCAGTTCTGTGTGATGGTCCATGGGCTTTAAGGATCTATTTGATATCAGGAATGTAAATATATATGCCACCACGTGAGAATACATATTATGTTTTCAGCATGTGAAGTTGTATTTAGACAAGATGAGGTATTTCTTGGTAAAGGGCTGTTGTGAGATCGTGCGCGTGCTGGCGCTTCTTCTCGTCTTTGGTCCTGTTGCAGTACACGGATCCTGTGTGCCACGCGCCCCGTGCCTCGACTCGTACAGCAGCACGGTAAAATGAAGCCACTTGGGGTGAGGGAGCCGCGTTACCCTCAACTCCGCAGGGAGTACGCACAAAACAAGGCGTCCCCTTCAGAGAGGCTGCGCGTGTCGTCTGTCGTCTTTGTGCAAGATCAGAGGAACAACCAAATCAAAACAAAAATGGGAAATCCTGTGATTTTTTTTTCCCTTCGAAGTTCTGTCTCAGCTTTACAGTTGCTCAAGCTGTGTGCTAGAAAAGTCCTTTTTAATTCAAGGAGAGTAATAACGAGGAAAATTAGAGATCCAGATGGGAGAAGAATGATTTAATCATTTAATACCTTTTTCTCCCCCTCTCTTCTCAGCAGTGCGCCTGGTTGTTATCAGCTGGCATTTGAGAGCAGTTCGTATTGACTCCGCGTCCTCTAAGTCAATAACAGGGAGCTGTGATTTAGGGCCTGGCTGTAGCCTGGTAATCTGATGCAGGAGATAACTATTTTGCAGGCTTATTTTGGAAAGATTGATGTCAAAAAAGAAATATTGTGCAATCTGCTTTATTATATACTGTTAGAGAAATCCTTTAATTGGAAATGGATAACTATCTACAAGTTTACTCTTGAGGCCAAGGGCATTAGTGCTTTAAGGTGCGGTTTGTTTTCAGTACGGGAAGGTTCTTTCAAGGAGATGCACACTGAGCATCTTTCTGGGTTTTTGGTTGTTTTCCCTTGGTGTTTTACACTGGAAACATCGAACTCATTTCCACTTAATAACACTCAGAACATATAAAGCTGTTCTTATCCTCGCTGCGTTTTAAAGCGTGAACAAATAAATCCCGTCTTGCCCGTGGAGTAGGTGGACGCTAGTCTCGTTTTACAGATGGTGATGGAAAGCAAAACAGATCAAAATGCCTGCGGTCACAGAGGGAATTGCTGTGACCCTCTAGCGTAGAATGCTGGAGCTCCTGAACCAGCTCTGCATCCTCACCGGGTGTAATGGTTAAGGGGAAGGAGCCTGAAAAGAAAGGCAGGCAAGCAGTTCTCAAGGCGATGAAGAAAAAGAGGAGAAAAGTTAAGACAACGAAGACCTACATGCTGACACAGGCTGCCTCCGTGACCCTGAGCAGCAGCTAAACCTCTGTTCCTTATCTATAGAAATGGAAAAAGTAAGCGTGGCCTGACTTCGGCAGGGACGGGGCGCAGCGTTTGAGTTGGAGGGGTGATACGGTGATGGGCACGACAGGAATAGAGATGCGTCAGGGGCTGGAGGAGGTCTTGCGTTGCAGCATGGTGTCGTAGGAAGCAGAGTGGACAAGGAGGGAAATGGAGAATATGCTTAATTTGTTTTCTCATAGCATGGGTGGGGCTGGCTGATGATATCTCTTGATTTATATTCTGTTGTTTGGGGGGGGGGAAAATACCTATGTGCTTTGGTATTAGCTTATCTGTCCACCTATATTGTTTTCTTTTTCAGCTTCTGCTTCGTTAACACCAGATTTATTATCTCCAGGAAGCTCAAATGCATCTTCTCCTTTACCTTGTTTTGGACCCTCTTTCCAATCCACAACTTCCTTTGTCATTAGCGACATCACAGAGGAGGAGGCAGAACTCGAAAGCCCCGAGCTCCCGTCAGTCTCCATGCTTTGTTCTACAGCCTCCGAGTGTTGTAAACCAGAACCAAAGGATCCTGACGAGGAAGATTCTGTGTCTCTGTCAAAGGCCAGCAGTTTTGCAGATATGATGGGCATTCTTAAAGACATTCATAGGATGAAGCAGAGCAAAGACTTGTAAGTGCTTCCTGAAATCCCTTGATTTTATTTTATATCTTTTTTTTGTCTGTCAAATCACTGTAGGCACTGGACGTTGCATTCGCTGCTTGTTGGTGCCGCTTTACAGTCGTGATTCACGGGGGGAGGCGGGGGGCAATACCTGTTTATAGCAGAACTTGCTGACATTTAACATTTCTGGGCTTCTTTTAATGATGGCTTACGTGCCTGGTTTGAAAGCAGCGGAGGGGAACTTAAACCGATCAGCACAATGTTTGGCTGCTTCAACGTGTTCACCTGAAAAAAAGCTTGCGTTTGCCCAGATGAGCACCAGAGCACCAGAGCCGTACGTGCTGGCACCCGCCCGAGCGAGGGTCGCGCTGCTCTCTGCTTGCCGTGGGTCCGGGTGCTGGTGCTTGGACCGTCGCGCAGACCCAAGCGGTCGGGAAGCTCAGCAGCTTTTTCAGCACGGCACGTGCAGGAATTAACCCGCAGAGCTTTTCAGCTTTTCTCGGCTTTTGCGTCTGGCCCGGCTCTGAGCGTGGGCAGAGTGAGTTTTCACTTGTCTCATGATGAGTTTACACACCGATCATGAGAACGCCTCAAGCTGCCGACACGCCAGCTGCTGCACGGCTGAGACAGGATCCTGCCCAGCTGATGAAGTAGCTTCTTTAACGCTCGCGGTACTGCCTTCGTTTTAGGTGTGAAATCACAGCGATAGAGTTCAGTTTCCACATTTTTCAGCCCAAAGACCTATCCAGCCATTATGTTGTGTAAGATTCCTGGCCAAAAATAACATTTTGTTTGATGGCTGTTTGCAATTTCTGTGCCTAATTCAGTTTAAAAGAAATTAAATTCTTGGCACTGAAAAAATTATATAGTCAAATGAGAGAAATATGTTCAGCGCGCATCCAGGGTGCCGGTACGGTATTACACACCCATAATTCACACAGCATACCCTCCTGCTCTTGTTTTCCTAAGCGTTAGATATTACTCAAAGCTTAAAAGCTCGCTTGCTTTATATAAATGCCGGTAATCTATCTTGGGGGTGAGTAGAACTCATGGACCACAGATGAATTGCTCCTCTTCTTTCTTCCTGTCTGTTGCAAAGCAGCGCTTTGAGCATCCAGAAAAATAATTCCGAATTATTAGTCAAAGGGGGAGAGAATTCTCAAGATGAATTACCTGCTGGTGCGTGTGACTCGGCCACGCTGGCTCGACAGGCGTTTGGGTTAGGCTTTAGGTAACTTCCCTGGTAAGACTAGAGCTGTGCCCTTCTAATGGCCACGCACGGGCTCTGTTAAATCCAGAAAAGCTTGCAGATGCTTCCTGTTGTGATGTGTGGTGTTTTGACTTCATCAGAAACGTGTGTAGCTCTAGAACTAAGCATTCGCGTGCTACAGCGTAATTATGTCTCCTAATTAGCGCAGACTGGTATGTCAGCCTTCTCTGGAAGCAGGCTTTTCAGGGTGAGAAAACCTCCGCTGTCAGATGAAGATACGGAAACGTGCGTTATTTGGGGCGGGTGGGGAAACCTTGTACAAACAGAGATTGTGGTAGGGAAATCCGAGGCATTTCTGACCCACACCTGGGTACGCCAGCGAGGCTCCTGCCAGCGCTGCCGGATCACGAGGAGCTGGGGGGTGACGGCGGGGGAGGCTGTGAAAAGCAGGGAACGTTGCAGTGTAACGGGTCATGATTTGACTGACTTCCTCGACAGAAAGTATGAGAACAACCAGTAATGGATGAAGGTGTTTGATCTCGCTGCGACGCTGGGAGGGAAGCTGTGTGAATGAGGGGGAGGGAGGGTGGCTTGTGCACAAAGAAGGGTTTTACCAACAGCGTTGATTCTTTTTAACGCTACAGGGGATGGGGGAGAGCAAGGATTTTGTACCGTATAGTACTTGGGGCGAAGGGATAGCTGCCAGAGCCCTCCTGGCTGGGGTGCAGTGGGCAAACGAACTCGGTCACCGGGACCCCTTTCTCCCCTTGCGAGGGCTTGACCGATGAGCCGGGAGCTGGGCCACGCTTGCTCCTGCTGCTGCTGGCGTCAAGGCTAGGAACGCTTCAATAGGAAAGCTTCAGACTGTTTCTTGCTGGGGCTGGACCATTTTCCTCTCACCTGTTCCTCTCTCCCAGCCTCTAACTTGTGTCCTACATGCAACAGCGACGTTTTAGGGTAGTTATTAGGGCTTAATTAAAGCACTTTGAAGAATCACAGGTAGCTGAAAAATTACATTAAATAAATCACTGATGTTCGTTGCTTGATGAGCTTTAATTCCTAGACGCAATCCTCTAGTGCCGATGGCGTTTCATGAGCAGCCCCATGCTTCGACAGCCGCGCGCACCTCGCGCAGAGCAGTTGCGCTGCAGTAGGTACGCAGCGCTCGTAACACTTCAAAGGATCGTGTACTCCTTAAGTGGATGAAGGTAGCAAATGATGCTTAACGAGATAACTACATAGATGCTTCTCTGATGCTCCTGTTTAGGACTTGGTGCTTAAACACAACCTTGGAAGCCTCAGGAATGAGTGAGAAACGCTTGCAGGAATGTGCATGTTTCACCAAATGTGACATAGAGCCTGTTAAAGTGTCTGTGGTGCCCTCTGCGAGGGGAGTGGCTGAGTGGTGTGCCTGCTGGGCCGCGCGCCCGGCGGGGGGTTAAGGACAGGTAGCGCGAGGAGCTGCTTGGACTGTGAGTACACTTTCTCTTGTAAGTACTGCTGGTATGGGACGGAACAGCTTCATTTTTCCATGATTATTTCCTTGGCCCTTCGAGTGGCTGTAAAGGGCTGAGACACTGACGTTGAAAGCTGGTGCTCCGCGGTGTGCTGCTGGCTGTGCCTCGCTGTGGGACGTCGTACCCTTCGGTGGCGGGAGATGCTCCTTTCCTCACCCCGGTGTGGGTTAGCTGTCTCTTCGCTCACCCTGGGAGAGCTTTTCCTCGTGATGGGCACAGCTCGAGGCTGCCGGTGCACTGCTGTCAGTGTCGCCTCCTCCTCTGGCTGTCGCTTTCCCCCGTCCCTCTTCGGGGGCAGCTGACGGCTGCTTGGGGAACTCGGAAATCTCAGGTTTCCCCCTGTGGAAGGGTTTGGGGAGGGCTCCAGCCCCTCTGCTCTGGTCTTTCTCTGCACCCTTTTCAGAAGGCACAGTTCTGTCGGGATGAAATCAAAGGCATGTTTCTGGCTACAAAATCTTTTTTTTTTTTTTTAATTTTAAAAAGCAATGCATTTATGCAACTGTAAATTAAGAACTTGCATCAGACAAATCTGACATAGCGCTAAGGGTTACCCGTGAGCAGCTCAGCAGCTTCCTAAAAGCCTTCAGTGTTAACTGGAGAACAAGCCCCTCCCAAACACATATGGAAATACTCCCGGCGTTGGGGGGATTTTTTTTCTTTTAGGAGTGTTTAAAACACCCATAACATTTTCTGACCAAGAGAGGACTTCAGCTATTAAAAAAAAATAATAATTAAGCTGTGAAATTATTATTACACGTTCTAAATAAAAACCTTAGTGAGCAATTTGTGATACCTGAGGAAAAAGAACTTTGTTTTGTCTTCCTGTAAAATAAGCTCACTGGCACTTAATGTGAACTGCCTGTCTGAACACGCTGACTGAGGCAGGTAAAAGAATGCTACAGAAAAACTCCCGTGCAGTAGCTAAGCGGTGGGAAGGGTATGGCAGCCCTCCTTTAAAATACCTCTAATTACCCGTATTTAAATACGAAAGCATCTATCCACTGCACAGCAAAATCCATGAAAAAAATAGTTCCAGGACTTCAGCTCACAGGCCACGTGTAGATTTGTACTGAGGGGATGCAGGCTGTCAATAATTAATGAAGTTTTCTTTTACTTCTATGTTATTAATTACAAAGAGCTTTGATGCTGAGATTTTTCAGGATACCCCTCGATCCACAAAGCGAGCTCCAGGTTTTCTAAGCCAACGTGAAAGGTCTGAATTTTTAGCTGCTTGTTGTTGGTTTGTGTGGTTGTTCTTGCACCTCCTCTGCTTGCAACAAAAGCCGATGATAAAGGCTGCAGAAAAATACTTAAAAGACTCTAACCAGAGCTGTAAGCCATCAGGTCTGGCGCTTCTCTTTACTAATACACTGTGCTTTTGCCTTCCGTGTAGAACCCGAACTTCAATGAAGGAGGACGACCCAGCCATTCTTATAGCAGAAGTGCTGAGAAGAAAATTTGCCCTAAAGGATGAAGATCTGGCCCTGAAGGAGAAATGATGTTACTGTCATTAAACTCTGTAAGCAAAAGTGTTATGCTCCCAAAATTTTCTCCACAGTAGCTGCCTTCCTAAGGATTGAGCCTTTTGCCTCTTTTATTAATTAGAAACGGTTTCTGCACTGGACACTGACTTAGGAAAGACGCTATGGTTTTGGTGTGGTTTTCATGTATTGTTCTGTTTAAGAAGAAACTTTTTAAGAAGATGGAAGTTCTTTTCCACCTCAATTTTGATGTTGGTTGTTGATAAGGATTTGCTGAAGAGTGCAATGACTGTTGCTGGGTGATGTTCTTTCTACCTACAGTTTTCCTTAGGCTCAAATTAAGCTGTAACTCACACCGTCCTTGTTACAATACACCTAGTTACCATTGCCAGTGTAAGGGGATGTCAAACATCCCCTTCTTTCTCTGTCCTGAGTTTGGTACAGAGCTACGGAGAATAAGCTAATTAATGCTTCCAGGTCTTCGGTGTTGAATCGGAAGGGTAAAAGGCGTCTTCCTGGTAACTGTCCGACCTGGCGGCAGGACAAAACTGCAGTCCATGATCAAACCCTTCAGTCACGTCTGGGGGAGGCTGGTTTGAGTATGCCCTGGGTATTTCTCAACTCACAAATTATCCCCACCGTTGCATGACAGAATGGCCTCAATTTCTTGCCAGTAATTTAATGTTTCATTAATCGTCCTTGTATTCAGATAATGTATTTTATTTAGCATTCAAAAGGTCTATTTATTGAACCACCAATGCTAAGAACTGAGCACCCACCACCAGAGCTGTCACCTGAGGGAAGGGAAGCAGGAACTTGGCATTGTCTGTGGCTCCAGTTCTCACTGACTGAAGAGGTTTCCTTCAGCTACACATTCTCTGCAGTGTTCCTCATGGCTGTATTTAAAGTATGACTTTTTCCTTTATATAAAATGGAGCCTTAATAAGACAACGGTTGTCCTTGATATTCTTAACGCGCAGATGTCCAACCAGACCCGTATCTTGGGGAGGTTGCGAGGGGGAGGGTGTAGAGTTTCAGCTGCTGCAGCTGAAGTGGTTCATGGTTGTGCTGCAGCTGAACGTAGGCAGATGCCAAGGATTTTCTTAATCCACCCTGCCCTTGGCCCTTGAAAAATTAAACCATCATCCCCACCTTAGAAGTGAGAGAAGAGGCTTGTATTGCCTCTGGCCACCCACTGAGGGAGAGCAGAAATAGCCTTTGTGACTTAATCCGTTGTAGAGGGAGTTGCCACAGCTCCTCCCCTCTCAGACGCTCACCACGAGGCTCTGGATGATACGAGCGCTCTCTTTGTCCCAGTAAGGCTCCTCCACACAATGCTTTGGTGGGAATACACCTGCCTCCAGAGAAGCTGGAGCTGCAACCAAGAGCCCCTGTTCCTGGGAACGGGCGCTGTGTGCAGGCTAGATGTCAGAGTCCATCGGAGCAATTAACATCTGGAGGATGCCATGACTCCACTTCTGGTACACTAGACCAAATTCTGGCCGAACACGAACGTAAAGACAGCTTCGATGGCAACGCTTACAGTGCTAAAGACATGCTTAACATTTAAAAAAAATGAAGGTAAAGAACTGGGCAGCTGCTGCTGACAAAGCAGGCTGTTGTTCTGGAGCGTGAGCGTGGTCACAGATGGACGCTGCTGCCTGCTGCGCATGAACCCTGGGGTTTTGAGCAGCTGATCCCTGCACTTCAAAACAGAGACAAGCTAAAGCACGCCCACCCAAAACCCTTCGTATCCAAAAGCAGGGGATTACGTTGAACAAGCCGTACAAGCAGCGCAGAGGAAGCACCCCTGCTGTCAGTGAGACGCGGCAGCTGCTGCACGCAGTTACACTGGCCGACGGGTTCTGGCTCCAGCCCGGAGCCCTCACAGCGCTGCCTTTCACCCCAGCAGGGCCAGACCGACGGCCCCAACCTGCGGCTGTAAGGCCCTGCGGGCACAGCCTGCTCCAGCGAGGCGCATTCCCCGCCTGTGAAAGAGCTGCGAGGCCAACCTTAGGGTTACAGTTCAGACTTACCCAGAACAGACACACTGTTACAATTCCTCCTCTTGGTCACAGTCTTCCTCACTTTAAGCCCCTGGTAAGCCTGGCACCAGCAGCTCAGCGCTGTGATCCTCGCCCCCAGCTAGCAGAGGTGCATCTTTCACAGGTTTAAGATGCACATACTGAAAAACATGAACCCCCCCCCCCCTTACTGCCACACACGCCAGCTGTCACGTACAGGGGCTGGCACAGCCGCAGTCCTGGAATCGGCAGAATGGAGCTGAGCCTCGTGCTGCCTCGAGGCGGCTAACGTGAAGTAGATGGTGTGGTTCCTGAGCTGAGCCTAGAAAAACCTTTACGTTTGGACTTTAAGGATCCTAAGAAATAAATACAGACACGTTAGGCAGCAGGCTTTCAGGCTGAACAGCAGCATGCTGCATAAACACCAGGCAGTACTAATGCCAGGCCTTAGCCACGCAGGCTGTAATCGTGATTGAAACAGTCAAACTGTTATAAACACTCCTTCAAAATGTTATTTTATTAAAGTTTCAGAGAACAAAAAAGTCCCACCTGTTGCATGGGTCTGGCTAGCCCATATATAGAGAAACAACGGGTACACTTACCTAACTCTAACCTAATTTCTTACAAAACTGCTTTCCTGAGGCTTCACAAGAGGTCACAGGCAACCCACTCAAGGTCACTTAGTGTTTAATCACTCTGTTCCCTTCCGAATCCTGCGTGAACAGTAAATCATAGCCCACATCTAACCACTGCTCCCCCATTTGGCTCGGGCTCCTGTTTGCAGCATCGCCGGAACAGCCCTTGTACGGAGAGTTAAGCAGCTGCCTGCGAGAGCTGCCCTTGTCCCGGCGAGGAGACGGGACGTTCTGGCAGCGGTGAGCGATCACCCTGTTCCCCTCCGAATCCTGGGTGAACAGCTGCCTGCAGGGACTGCTCGGTCCCACCTTCCTGCCCCATCCCTCCTCGGCTGAGCCAGCGCCAGCGTTCTGGCTGCACTCTCTCAGGGGCTGCGCTCTAGCTGGTCGCTGTGGAGATGAATAACAGCCAGCAGCCCGGGTACTGTCTGTCCTTAGAGTAGGATTGATATTCTCGGTCTCAGAGAAATCAATTAAAGAATTACCACTACTCGCCTGGTGTGGTTTCTTACTGCAGTTCGCACCAAGTCTTGGTTGGAAATCAAGCCCAGTCCTCGCCTCCTCTGGGAGCAGCCGGCCCTCTTTGTTTATCCAGCAGTCTGAAGTTACGCTGCCGCTCGCCAAAACCATTTCTCCAGCAAATAAATCGGACTCATTTCTGTGAGCAATGATCCGGTTGCCCTCCGAGTCCTGGGTGAAGCTGAAGAACCAGCAATCCTCTCCCACCCCACAGGAGGCTGCACTCTTGCTGCGGGACTCCGCTTGTAACAACGAAGAGTCTGGCAAAGGAGCCGGTGAGGCCGGTGCTTTCCGTGCACGACGCTGGGGTGTAACCTGCGCCGTCTCCTCCTCGGCTCTGAAGGATTGTTTCTGGGCTTCCTCCATCTGCGGCAAAGGCAAGATCTTCACAGGGGAATCAACCAAAGAAGTATCTTTTTCTTTACAGTCCTTATTCAGGATGAAAGGACATGGCCTGGAGTTTTCTTTGTCTTTTTCATCTGAAAACAACACGGAATTGGATAAAGCCAGAGCTCACACACACATTTCTCAGGGTTAGTCACTACCCACAGCACCATTCCTTGATGCTTGACTCAGAACTGCCACTCTGCTGCTCCTTCGAGTAACGACGTACAGACTGCTCTACACCAGCCTAGCCCTGCCGCCGCCTCATAAAAATCTGTATTTGTGTGCTGAGGCTGTGACGGAATGGCGGCCTGAAACAGCGGCGGAGTTCAAAAAAGTACGTGTCCCTCAAGTGAGGTGCAAGAGCTGCATCTCCAGCTGCTCCCGTCTTCGGCTTCCCTGCCTTCCTCCTCTCAGCTTTCCAGGCAGCTCACCTATGACATTCCCTTTAAAAGCTCAAGAATTACTAAAAAAAAAACAAACCCACAAAACTCCACGGTTAAACTTCTACAGCTTGTATGTGGGACATCAAGTCCCACGTTTGCCTCTGAAACCATTTAATATAAAACCTAATGTAATTTCTCAAAATAAGAGAGCTCATCCTCAATTCAGGATATGATAAATACAAATAAGAAATGTTCCAGCATCTTAAATCTGGGTGAAGAGCAGCAGCACTCAATGAATCCAAACACAGTGAATAAGTGAAAGCAAGCAATCGAGGGAATCAAACAAAATAAAGGAGAGCGCACAGCACATTCAAAAGGAGCAGGAATAACAAATCCGAAGCAAAAAAACATCAACGGCCCTGCTGCAACACAAAAATTCTGTCAAATAATTAAATTGTACTATTTATGTAAAGCTTCCTCTGATCTGCTTAATACTAAACTAGTTTGATGTTGATGAACCAGACATTGCACAATTTACAACAAACAAACAACTACACAATCCTACGCTGCTGGTTTCTGCAGCCATTTCATTTCTCTCCATGTGTTAATTTGAGACCTGTGGACAAATCCCAGTTTGTTGTATTCCAGAGCACAAAAGCAGCCTCAAAAGCACAGAAGTTGCGAGCTGACTTAATTAGCTTAAATATTCCGGTTCCCTTGTGATTCCTTCATTGGTTCAGTTAGGATTAAACATTGTATTCTTTAGAAAAGGCTTTGTCTGACCCTTCGTGAAAAAGCTTTCCTCGCACACCTCCCGCCGATTCCCCTCACAGGGAGGTTGTTTGAACCAAGTAACGTTCATTTTCACTTCCAGCTCTAATGTTCTTCCAAGGGCATTTAACTGACAACGTAGAGCTGTGATCGTTTAGAACAAATCTGGCACGTATCGCCCTGGGCGCTGCCCCTTCCCCAAGCAGGGAGAGCTGCCCGCAGGGCACCGCCAGCCTCGTGCTCCTGCCCAGGCCGTGCCCTGCCCCAGCCGAAGTGGCGCTCCCGACTGGATTGTCTTTTATGGGACACTATCGGGCAACCCAGAACTGTGCGGTTCATATCAGCGCTTGGGCTGAGCCAGGCTTCCCAGCATTCTGCTGAAAACACCAGTTTTGCAGGGGCTAATGTGTTTTAAATGTGTTGTTCAGAGTTCAGATTGCTCTCCGGTGCAGACTGGCCATGACCGCCGTTACTTACACTTTAGTCTAACATCGTAAAAGGTGCCTGCGTTTAGATTAACCATCACAATAAAATCCTTTCTGGGAGTTCAAACCTTTAACCTTTACCCTCTTCACTAGAAAATGTATTTTTCTGCCAAGAAATAAAGCGAGATGGGTTTCCTATTATGGCCTGCAACTACCTTCCCCCAGGGGCGTACGCTGGTCCACATTACCTGTCTGAGGGCTGAAGAAGGCGGAGATGGTGGTTTGCTTGGTGCGTGGCTGAGAGGCTCTTGTCTGTGTGAAAGCGACTGAGGCATGCTTCCCTTCCAGAGCTCGACTAGACACTTTTGGCTTGGCTATGAGAGACTGCGTAGGGAAAGAAACAAGTGGAAAGCGAATACATGCCATTAATAACGAATCTCCCCTTCTTCCAGAGTTGTGGCATAGTTCCCACCTTTCTTAAACACTTCAACTCTTCCTGCGACACCATCTCAGAACGGCTAAGGTTGGAAGGACCCCATGGAGGTCACCTTGTCCACGCCCCTGCTCAGAGCAGGATGCTCAGGACCAAGGCTGTGGGCTGTCCCTGCCATGCTGCGCTGTCCAAGCTTTGCTAACCCCATCCCAACCCTCTGGCACCTCTTGAAATACTTCTGCATTGCATCCAACTCACCGCCTTGCTCTCCTAACCTGCAACACCACCGCACCTTATCAGAGGATCATAGAATCATTAAGGTTGGAAAAGATGTCTCAGATCAAGTCCAACTGCCAACCCAACACCCCCAGGCCTCCCAAACCATGTCCCCAAGGGTCTGCATGTAGTTTGAGNCTGCCCTTCTCTGGACACGCTCCAGCCCCTCCATGTCCTTCTTGTCCCGAGGGGCCCAAACCTGACCCCAGCATTCGCGGTGCGGCCTCACCAGTGCCCAGCACAGGGGCACCATCCCTGCCCGGCTCCTGCTGGCCACACCACCCCTGACACAAGCCAGGGTGCTGCTGGCCCCCTTGGCCACCTGGGCACGCTGCTGGCTCATGCCCAGCCGCTGTCAGCCAGCACCCCAGGCCCTTCTCCGCTGGGCAGCTTTCCAGCCACTCTTCCCCAAGGCCGTAGCATTGCATGGGGTTGGTGTGACCCGAGGGCAGGACCCGGCCCTCGGCCCATGGATCCAGCCTGTCCCGGCTCCTCTGCAGAGCCTGCCTGCCCTCGAGCAGATAACCTTCTCTCAGAACCACACCACCTCCCACCCCCGGGCTGCCACACACTCCCTCGGTACGGCGATCCGGGCCCACCCCGGCTGCAGCAGCCCCACGCCTCCCCCCGGGGCCGGGACCCACCTGCGCCGCGCTCTGCTTCAGCTCGGCGGTGTCCAGCCAGACATCGCACGCTTCGGCCTGCGGGGCCGCGCCGCCCCTGCGTCTGCGCTTCATCGCCGGCCCCGGGCGGGCTCCGGCCGGCCTCCCGGAGCGCGGGGCTGAGCGGGGCCCCGGGCCGGGGCTTTACCTCAGGCGTTACCTCAGGCGCCGGGCCCGGCTCCGCTCCCCGTTCCCGCCGCCCTCCCGCCTAACGGCCGCCAACGGTCACCGCGCGCGCTCCTGGTGGAGAGGGACCAATCCGAGCGGCGGGGCGGGATGAGCGGCAGGCGGAGCCCCGCCCACCCGGGGCCGCGCCCTATATAAGGCGGCGGCGCGCTGAGGGGAGCAGATGGCGGCGGCCGCTGAGGGCCGGGCGCCAGCGGCGTAGGCCGGGCCCCGGGGACGGGACCGGACCGGCCCCCGAGCAGCGGGAGAGGCCGCAAGAAGGGCGGAGGAGGCTCCTCCGAGTGCTTGCGGAGATGCCAACGCGGGGGAGGGGGGGCGCGCTGCTGGGCGGGTCAAAGGGAGCAGCACGACATACACCTGGGTCTTGCTGCTCTCCCTCTCCCAGCTGCTCTCCCGCCCCCAGCCCAGCTCTTTGCTACACACAAAGCCCTGACCTCCCCAGCCCCCCTCACCTTGTCTTTGCAAGCCGGAGGTGCAGGGCAGCTGCAGGCCCTGCAGTTTGTGTTTGCCTCCCCTGCTCGGATCAGGGTTGCATGCTTCAAACCATCAGAGACAACACACCAGTGCCTGTTTACAGGGCCTCAGCCCCCACAGAGGGGGCAGAGGTCCCTGTTACCACCCCAGGGCTCAGCCTCCATCAAATCCACCTCTTACTGCACTGACAGGCTCCACGCCTCTCCCACACACACCCTCACCAGGTAAGGGGTCCCTGTGTGGATAGCTCTGTACAACTTAAGCCATGTAAAAGGGGCCTGAAATGACATTAAATAAATTTACCACCCTTGTTTGTGGTTTATACAAGCTCACCTCAGCCTGTTTCCATGGGTCAGATTCTGCCACCAATCCAGATGGCATCTCCTCACCTTCTGCTGGGAGACCTGGTGGCTTCCGAGAACCTTTCCCAGCTGTTAGGGTACAGGACTAACAACGTACTGTTCCAACTGTTTATTAAGACACAGGATTTAAAGTGGCACACTGGTTTAAGAGCAAGCTGGAACTAATTCTGAATTAAAATAATAATGAAAAGCAGCTCTTGCTTTCCCTCCCTATAGAGAGCACTGCCACGTAACAGTTCATAAAGCCTTTCATTCCTCTTCTCCATGTTTGTGGCCAGATTCATGCCAGCATCACCACAGCTGGCTGCAGATCTGCCATTTGGGTGAGCTCACCTGCTTCACCTTCAGGGCTCTTACTCTTCTTTGAAGCTCAGCTTGTTCTTCACCTTCCTGGCCATGTAAGCAGCTGTGAGGACAGAGCAGGTCACAGTGAAGAGGCACAGGGCAGAGAAGTTGTGCGCCAAATCACCCTGAAGAGTGGAATAGATCTGTCGCCTGGACTCATAGTCCAACACCACCGCCTCGATCTGTGCCAGCGTGCAGAGCACCAGGCACACGTGAAAAATCTGATGGCTCTGCCCAAAGAAGTGACATTTCCCAGGGAACCACTTCTCAGGGTAAGGGTGTGAGAAAAAAAAGGCACCAATGAGGAAAAACAGCACCTGGCATTTGTGATACAGAAGGGCCGGGTCAGCCTGCTCGGAGGACGGCGCGGTGTAGATGCGGTGGACCACGGGGCTGATGTCCAGCACGTACGCCAGGCCGGAGGGCAGCTCCTGGCAGAGCCGGCTCAGAAGGCGAGCGGACTGGTGGTACCGATACTTGGCGTAGCAGGAACCGGCGCAGGACAGCCATGCTAACAGGACGGCCACCGGCATGTAAAACCCCTTGATCTTCTTGTGCCAGCTTGGCTCGATGGCATAGTAGTAGTGCCCCAGAGCGCTGCCGTACTGGTAAATGGCGACCCCCACGTAGTCCATGAAGAAGAAGCTGTAGTGCCAGAACTCGGATTTGGCCTGCAGAAGGTGAGCGAGGGTGCTGAACGTCAGGTAGGTGATGGACGCCACGATGATGATGAGGAGGGGCTGGGCGTGCAGGTCCCGTCCAAAATCCACCCGCTGTGAGAGCTGCTGGAACCGCAGCAGCAGGATGAGCGCGGCCACCAGATGGGTCCAGACATTGATGGCCTCGTTGTGCTGCTGGAAGAGCGTCGAGAAGTAATAGCGCCAGGTCTGCTGCACCGGCCGGTAGCCGCTGTGGATGTAGGGCTTCCAGAAGACCTTTGGCACCTCTGAACTGCTGACGGTGGGGGGAGAGAGGGGAGCCAGCAGCTGAGGGACCTGCCGCACGTTAATGAAGAGGCGGCTAAGCTTTTCGGTGACAACCGTTGCCATGATGCAGCCAAACTCCGGTTCCCTGCTGCGCAAAACAACGTTTGGGATGGAAGAAGTTTTGCTGCAGGGTTTAATAGCAACTTTATAAAAAAAAAAATTTAAAAAATCAACAAGCAGGGCCTGTTTGAATGCTTTTTTCCAAAGGTATATAAAATCATACGTGACTGGAAAGTGGCCCCATTATAGCTGAAATTTTAAAAAAAGTCAAAAATAATAATATGAAGGAGGCTGAAGGGAGCTTTAAGAACTGGAGTGCCCCATGCTGTACAGGTGACCTGTCTGGAGGAGGACAGAGGTAGGGGACGTGAGTACAGGGTTAATCGACACAATAATTAACACACCAGGATGTATCGGTTCCTACGCTCAACCCTTCCCAGCAGTTTGGGAACTGCTAAATAAACTAAACATCCCAAACAAACTTCCCACTCCAGGAGCAGCCCAGATTCCCCCCCACGCAAACTGTTTGCAGTATCTTTACAAGTAACAACCCACTCTGCCTCACAAGGGGCATCTGAGAACAAAACCAACTGTAACGCCAGTAACAGAAGATTAACTTCTGTGTTTAGTTTTTACCGTCTTTTTTCAGCTCCTCATTTTCCACGTGGCTTTGCACAAAACCAACACAGCTCGAGTGAGTTTATCCTGTTGCATCACTGAGGTCCAGCAGCGTAATCTTTGCAAGCAAGCATTTCCATATTTACATTTTTGAAGCTGCTGTCCTTACCAAGATAAAGGCAGCCTCGCTGGTTTGTTCTGCCCTTTCATGGCAGCCTTAAAAACATATTAGCAAGAACATGCTCTAAATCACAGTTCACACACACACGCTCCTTTACCTGCTCTTGCTCAGACACGTTCTGACAAAAACAGCCCGACTCCCGTCCAGCTCCAGTGCCGATTTACACCTCAACTCCTAACGAGTGCAGTCATTTCAGGGACAGCTCAGGCAGGAAGAGCTCTTCAAAGTTTGGGAACAGGAGGAAGAGGAGGGGACGGTCCCATTTATTTTAAAAATATCTGTAATTTCCTCATCAAAATGGAGTAGATAGGCCAGTAACTCATGCCTGTCTGAAGCTGAGGAGCACAGACACAGATAAAAACACACTGTTTGCTGCTCGGCTTCTCTCTTGAACGCTCTTTTCCCACCTCGCCTGGCTAAAGAGGCCCCACATCAAAAAAAAACTGCCCTGGCTCAGGGCAGCACCTCGCAGAGGGCAACCATGACCCTCGCCTGGCCTCCCAATGCCTCCTGTAACACTGCAACATGCACAGGCCGCCAGTGAAAAATTAACTTCATAAACCTCTTCCGGACTTGCAGCTACTGCACTGAACTGAAACAGCCTCGAGTCCTGCCAGGAGATGTCGGCAAAAGCAGAACTTCCCAGGTTAAGCTATTTTGACCAAAATTCTATGGGCAGTTTGGAAGAAAGCGTTGCCCTTCTGATGACCAGAGCACTTGCCTCTGTGCCAGGGCTGCCGCTGCCCACGGGGACGCAGGGAGGGAGCTCAGCTCCAGACCGTGTCCAACCCCATCACGGCTGCCCGAAGACAAGTTCCTCCAGGAAAGGCACCCCTGGCTCTGCACAGGGAGACGTTGCGGCCAAAGCAGCGGGAAAAGCTGCGTTCCGAGCAGCCAGGCACGAGGCAGGAAAGGGGGCCGTGTTTACTTCAGATCCTCCAAACTTGTTGGAGCAGGACTTCATTTGCAAAGCTCTTCCTAGCTATGAAGCCTTGAGCAACGCTCCGTTACGAACGGAGCACATCCTCTGCAGTGCTGGAAACCATTAATCTCACTTTTACTCGGAATCATAACCTCCACATACCTACGAGATGTCAATAGCATTGCCTCAAATGCCTGTTATTCCTATGGAGTGTTTCCTTTCTCAAGCAGCATCCACCCATCTTGCTGAATTATTTTTTTTTTCCACTGACAGACTCAGCCCCCAGCTGTTTACATGCCTGTTTGCTCCCATGCATACATCTTCTAGAGCACAAATATATTTCTTTCAAGTTATGATAATTTTCTGCTTGGCACAGGCTCACCGAGCCCCCTGTACGCAAACGCAGAGTGCCTTTTCAGTGGCTGGGCTCCGTGCCGGGGGAACCTGTCCCTCCTCCCAGCATGGCAGCGGCACCAGCCCTGCTGAAACCCCTCTGGGGCAGCCAGAATTGATTTCCCCCCCAGGATTTTTTTCCCCCCAGGGTTTGTGGGGTACTTCAAGACGCAGGTGCGGCTGGAGGTCGGTGGGGCCCCGGACCTTCCCCTCCCGGTGCCCCGGCAGGACCTGCTACTCCCCCCGCCCAGGACCCCAAAGCCCAGACCCCCAGCCCTGGAGCCCTCCGTGCCCACTCACCCTCCGTGGCTCCACCGGGCAGCTCCCCAGGCCCAGGCAGTCGCAGCACCCAGAGAATGCCCTGCTCCAGCTCCTCTCCTCCTCGCTGTGCCTGTCCCCAAGCGGAAGGTCAGTAAACCGGGGGGTGCCAGCCCTGAGCACAGCCCCTGTCCGTCGGGCAGCCGGCTGGAGGTACATCTACCATTTCCCTCACCACACCCAGCACAGGGCTTGCAGTTGCTTTTCTAACTTGCTACCACAGGGCGGGCTGTCTAGCCTAGGAAATAAAGCTGTGGAGCTTTTTTTTTTTTTAAAGCAGTCTGTTTATAGTCCAGCCTTCCCCACCAGAGTATTCTGTTTTCCTGCCCGAGCACCGTCTCCTCCGTGCTAGTTTTTCCCCGCTTGCTCCCTTCGCCGATGATTACCACGCTCTCACTATTTGCATCCCCCAATGCCATTCCCACCCCTCAAACCTCCCGCTTCCCCCCAGCACCTCTCAGAGGAACTAGACTCAGCTCAGACCCTGGGCTTTAAGCTCCTGTTCAGTGTGAACGCCGGCAGCCATGTAAAGCAGAACTAAAGGAAACAGAAGGCCCCAAGCTGAGATCTGACAGCTTTGCCAAGTCAAAAACTCCCATTTAATGTCTTTGTGCTCTTAACACCACGTGGCGTTTGGCAGTGCTGTCATCATCCTCCTCCCCCACCCCTCAAAAAGATGGGGGAAACCCACCCCCACCCCGTATTTGAGACACTTGGGTCTTTTCTCAGCAGGTAAAGGAATACATCAAGATGAAGAGCTGATTTTTTTTTTTGAATTGCTAATTATGCCTGATCTTGCATATGGGAACTGATCCAGCCATCAATTAAGCCTCCATTATGTGGCACTAGAGATACTCAGCTTCTTTCATAAGCACATTACATAGGGGTTCAAGCCTGTGCCTCAGGGTTCAGCTATTTCCCTGCCCTCCTCACCTCCCCGCTGGATCCTGACCCACATCCCCATGCTCTCGGCGTACACAAGGTTGAGAGGTGCCATTACCAACATAAAACCTGCCCTACTCCTCCACTGCAGGTGGGACGTTGCTCCCCAACAGGTACAAGCAGTCTCACTTACCTTAAATTATGAAGTATCACACTTCTGAAGATTCTTCAGGCAAAGGATCCGGTCCCAGCCCTCCTCACGACTGACTCTATCTCACTGTTCTTTCATGCAGAGTGTAATATCAGCTTTCAGTTAAGTACAACTCCAATGCGGTCACAAGTGCTAAGTGTGATACATGAAAACTCCCTCAACTGAGGTTCCCTCTTCACCAAGCCCCAGAAGACAGGTCAAGTGGCCCAGGACTCAATTAGCCCCTAAAAAAAAAACCCTAGCTTTTCCATCCTCAGAATATGGAATTCTGTCACCTGGCCAGTGCCAGCTGCTCCAGGTGGGGAGTTAGCATGAAAACAAACCTAGTAGCCAAGCCTCAAGATCAAGGACACAAAAGGGCAAAGACAGGACCAAGTGTGCCTCACTGAGGCCAGTGCCACCAAGTGTTTGGCATTAACAGAAGCTGCCAGACCCAAGGCTTTCCCGCTCCGGGGAAACACACTTACTGAAGCCGAGTACCTCAGAACACAATGCCGTTCATACTGAAGTTAGGTGGCTGTCACACAGACCGATTGCAGCCTTGTCTTTACCACAGAGTAGCACAAGTACTTGTGGATGTGCAGGACTCTCTGGATTAGGCTTAGAGGAAGGGTTTTGGTTTTTTAAGGCACCTGTACAACACAGCACCTCTGTACCTAATACACCTAAAAAGCATCTTTCCTCAGGGCACAAGTACAGCCGTATCCATTTCTCACATCCCAGAAAAACAAAGGTGATGCACATCTCGTTGTGGGCAGGAGTTAATCTTCAGGCTCGCCCTGCGGCACGGTGTGCTATCCCAACACATCTGCGGCAGACACCAGATCAAAAATAATTCTTAACCACAACAGCGTTTTCAATCCCAGCACAGAACAGGTTTCCAACTCATGCTCCGATGCTGCACAAAGCAGTACACAAGTCACCATTCAACAGCACAAGTCATCTTCTAGAAACCCTTACCAAAATAAGAAGGCTCAGATCAGAGTCATGTGGCAACAAGGACTTGTTTGTTGAAGTGTCAGCATCCAAATGGAGGTGGTTCTGAACACTTTAACAAAAAACACACAACAGCTGACAACTGCTGAGGTGTCAAAACAAAGCTTTGATTGTAAAATTAAGACAATGAGAGTGCTCTAGGGAAAGGCAGTCCTGCAGCACGCCCATGGATGCAAGGAAAAGGGCTGCCACGGACCTTTCCGCCCAGCACTGGATAAGGATGCCTGTTGCAGACCGCAGCCAACTGCTTTTGTTTCTTATGTCATTTTTCAGAAGTAATTCTCATGATAACAGCACTGTGCAGCTTTATTTAGTCACTCAGTTACAGCAGTATTTTAGCAGACTGGGACAGAGTCAGATTTTTGAAGTGTAACATATTCAGCATGGAACAGTATACTACATATTCCTTTCACAAACGTCTTACAGAGCTGATACAGTACTAGCCATCAACCCAGTAGCGAGCGCCCTGGAGTAGAAAAGGATGCAACAAGAAGATAGCTACACTGGAAAGACAACACTTTAGAAAAAGTGAAACATGTAAGGTCTCCCCTCTAGCCCCCAAAGAAAGTGTACAGTTTGGATCTAATTTTACAGTTCTACATCAGTTTCTAGAAACTTAAAAAAAAACAAAACCAAAGATAAAACCACTGGCCAGTACAGTCTTTGGATATTTAGAGGAGGGGGAGAGAGTCAGTTTCCAGAATGAAGTCAGTCGGTTTCAGCCTCACCGGGGTCTTTGCCTTCTTTGTTCTTTCGAACCTCTTCAATATGCTTGTCCTGAAAGACAACAGCAGGGAAGCAGTTAGCTACCCAGGCGCGGAGAGGCAGGGCTCCGGGCCGGCAGAGCAAGCCCTGGCTTGCTTCCCACCCCCCAGCGAGACCTGCGAGTCTGCGTTACTGAAGGGGGGGCTGCAGGATGAAGCTTTATAAGAGAAAGCGAGATGCTGCTCTAATTCCGTCCATCCCCTCTGCCCCAAGAGGGGAGGATTTCTGCAAAGTCTTTTGCAGATTTAATAATTTTTCAAGGTTAGACCACCACAACATGTCTGTCTACTCACAGCAACCCCCCTAACCTGACCACTTACTTGGCTTTATTTAGCCAGTTTTTGCAGTAACAAGCATGGATAAACTCTCTCCTGGAGAGGAACAGGGACTCTACACCCACCTTCTCCCTCAAGCGTTCCAGTTTAGCAGCCATTTGTGCCTCACGGTTCTCTTTGTTAGCTTCCATTTTGTGGGTCAGCTTCTCCTCTGCCATTTTGCTGAAGTTGTTGTTTTCTTCAATTGCTTTCTGAAGCACCTCTTTTTCATGCTCCCGCTTCTCAGCGAGCTGCTTCAAGACTTCTGCTTCATGAGACTAACAAAACAGGATGCAGGCTTTGAACATAGAACGGATGAACTGCACAGTTATAGTTGAGTTGCTCACAACTCCCGCGAGAAAAGATTTTCTGCTATTTTACTGGAGAACAGCAGAACTTTGCGATGCAGGACAAAGCTCCCTGGTGCTTCCTCCACCCACATAACCCATATTTCACCACTACAAACTACCAGGGAAGTTAAGGTTCTGTCGTTACTTAAAAGTCTTATTAAATGGGATTTTTCTCCTGGAAAAAAGGGCATGGATCTTTATATTAACATCAACAGATGTTTCCTAGGAAATTCTCACTTCTCAGAGTGGTGAATCACTGTCATTCAGGTCACACAGGAGGCTGCACTTCAATTAGGAAGCCTCTGCACAGCCAAGGGCTCCAGGCTACATCTCAACAGCAAGATCTTACATCAAGTCAGACGTTGTATTGGCAAAGCTTCTCATTACAGATTCACACTACATCTTCTAGGAGAAAATGAATCTGGTTATGATGTTAAAGGCAAGAGAAATAGCTTCTTCCTGAAAGAGCATCCCCTCTCAGCTAGATGTTTTCTCCCAGTTTTTCAAGTGACCATTCAACATCACTTTGGGAACAAAGCTATGGCCTTGCAGACCATAACAAAGGTTCCCAAGAGCCCCAGAGATTCCAAAGCTCAATTAATATTCCATTTACCATAACACAAACTGCTAATCACTTGCCCCAAGCAACAGGTACATTTAAAAAACCACCAAACCACTACAACCTGCACAGACTAGTTGAGCAGAGCTCACTTAAGCTGTTTCAAGCTTACCTTACGTCTCTCTTCCGCGGCTTCCAACTTCTTCTGAATCTCTTCCAATGACACATCCTTCTTCTTTGGGGGAGAAAGAGGGAATTCCGGGACTGCTTCTTTTGAGCGGGGACTCAGTATCAGCTCAAATGCCTGCCCAGAGGCCCGCTTTTCCAGTTCCTTCACTTGAATATCTAGGAACATGGGGGAAAAAACCCAAACAAACAGTATGTTAAGCCAGGAATCGGCTTAGGTAACTTGAACAGTAGCCTTCAAAAATTCAATGCCACAACGCTCGCTTAAGGAGACAGTTAGGATCCGCGCCGATAGTTCTGTTTTAAGCAGCCGCAATGCCATTCAGAAATGTGGCAGGCAGTTTTGTTTGCAATTCTTCCTTGATGCTACACTACCCAAGCGCCTGGCATTTTATTTTAGCCTTTAATATCCAAGGTCATGAAAACAAGTTGATTGTGAAAACAAGTTTATCAGTACTTCAAATGAAAAAAATCATTCATTCTCCAATGAGAAGTCTGAGGAAGAGCTCAAAGCATTCACCTAAGACCTGACGTAGCCATGAACTGACACCAGTTTTCAAAGAAATATGTAAGCCAGCGTTCTCTCCCAAACACCTCTGAGCAGGCACGCCAGCCCTGCATGGTGTCAGTTGTACCAGCACACCAGTTTTGATCACCAAGATGTCTAGATGATAGTCAGCTCTGTTAACAGAGCAGATGGCATGCAGATGAGCTGAAGCCCATCTGCTAACAGCCTCGCCTGGGTGGGCTTTTGCTGTGTTTTCACAAGCACCCGGTTTCAACAGCTTCTCCAAAGCAGCCTAGATATGGGAGGAAAGCACGGCAACAACAGTTTGCTATATCAGACTGAAAAATATTTCTGAGAAATTAAGAGGAAAAAACCCACAAGAGTATTTTATACATAATACTACATACCAGAAGTAGCCATGACCAAGAAAATGGGATTCCAGAAGCCAACTCTGGTAGGATTTCAATCGGTTGGATTCCTAGATAACAAAGAGACATGCCTTTGAACAGTAAGTACATGAATTTCATTTCTTCTAACTCCTAATAAAAATTGCTAAGTATAACTAGACCTGCTGAACAAAAGACAGTCGGGTAGGTTACTGCAGTCAGTAATTCCTGTCAGTCCGTGGGGCTGAGGCTGATGTACATTGCTAGGAATAGCAGAGATGTTCTCGGTTATTGGTGTTGCAGGGTGTGTATGTATGACTGTACAGCCGGGCATTTTCAGTCCCTGTTTTACTCCACCGTAATTAAGATATGCAAACAAAGACTCCCGTTTCACCATTAATTCAGCAGCATGCAGTGCCATGGATGTTTCACCGATATTCCACAAAGCAGATATAGCTCTCTCGGTTAAAATACAGCGCACAACAGGACAGCAGCCAGGACTCCTGCTGTTACAAAAGGATCTTAAATGTGTGCTTCGAGCTCATTTAAAATTCGATTTTTATTTATGCAGCTGAAGCCAGATGCAGCACATCACGACAGACAGGGAGCATGCACACTGCCCAGCATCATTTGTTATAAAGGGACGTAATAAAAAAAGGCCACAAAGCCCTCTAAAAACACCAAAAGGAAGGGGTTTTTTTCCGCCCAGGTTTTAAGCTGACAATGAAGCGGGGGCCGCCCGGGAGGGGGGCGCTAGGACCGCGCACCCACCCGGCCCCCAGCGGCCCCGCCCCTCCCGCCACCAACCAATAGGAGCCGAAGCCGTCGCGCGGCCGGGCGGAGGCCCCGCCCCCTCCCCGCACGCGCCTTCCTAACCGCACCGAATTCAAACCGCCGGGGAGAGAGCGAGAGAGAGAGAGCGCGCGCGCG
>VZTV01057544.1:4619-18366 GCA_013400875.1 Anhinga rufa | reverse complement strand
TCCCAGCCAAAACCAGTACACTCACTCTTCTTGCTGGTTTTCTTCTGCTTACTTCAAGGCAGTGTCCTCACAGTACAGAGATGTTCTCTACCTGAACTTTCTATGTCCTGGTGTCAGTGTTCTTTATATGCATTAGACTGACGGCATCCTTCCATAACTTGACTTTTATGGTGCATGGGGATACTGGCCTGAGTTGCAGAGACCATGGATGGTGTGTAGGCTCTGGCTTTTTCAAATTACTGCACAGCAAAATAAATTAATGCTGTGCGAGAAGTCCAAGGACTTTTGGTTTCCAGCACGTTTGTGACCAGATTAAGTCCCAGGAAGATGATGATGGTCTTGGTAGTTTGTGGATTATCAAATTAATATTTGTCACTGAGTGAAGAGTTTGATTTTATTTCCTCAAAGTGCGAGTAAGTACAATAGCAGAAAAAAATGTCATATGTTTAGGAACGTTGTCAGCATGACCAATTTGTGATTTTATTCGCATCTGTGTGGAAAAATGTGGTAGTAGAATCTGGAAGATTAATGTACAAAGGCTGTTGAATTTTGTGTTCCAGGAAGCTCTTTCAGGAGTGCTTGTTAAATGACCTGGGATTTGGTGTTCTGTCTGTGTGGCATCCCAGGTTTCATGGCAGTAAGATGAATGTGTAGGGTTTACAGTACTTGGAATACATGACAATAAATAGAAATAGTTAGTCATTCTTAGGTTGAACTGAGTTACCTCAGCTGTAGTTGGCTTATTTATACAGTGTTATTACACGCTTGTGTATTAAGAATTAGAGTATTAATCTTCTTTGTCAATATTTTATCTGTGTTTTTATATTTATCAATTTTTATTAATTTCACTGCTAGCTATAAAACAAAATTACTGAAAAAAAATTGACACATGGTATTGATTCAGGCTTCTACTACTGGAGTGGGTGGATAGCAGCACGTGGTATTGCGGGGCAACTTGTGGCGCTTGTTGTGCTCATGTGGACTACAACGACCTTCATTGTCGGACCATCGCGTGAAACTTACTATTCAGTTCTAATTTGCCTTTAACTGTCAAACTGTGGTTGCTGGGAATTTGCTGTGGTCAGATGTGCAGCTGAAGCAGAAAGAAATGTAAAACATTTGTTTATTTATTTATTTATTTATTGGCTCTGTGGTAGAGAGGAATTTTCTAGTGAATTTCTTAAATATATGGTCACAGTGTAGAAGATTGGTGAAATTCTGATGTCTTATATTCCCTTTTAAATACTCTGATTTGCATGTTCTTTTATTTCTTCCTTACTCCTACCCATTCTGTCCTAGTTAACCTAAACTTTCACAGTCATTTGTCTTTTCTCATCTCATTCTCGTAACAGGTTTCGACTTGTAAGTAGTCCCGCACTATTATGCCTTCAATTCCCAACTCTGCATCCTAAATTTTGTCTATTTTTCTCATTTTCCTTAGTTTATTTCCATAACTTATTTTCACATGCTTCCTTTGCATTGAGCTTTGTAATGCCTTTCTTTTAGATCACTGAATCTTTGGGAGGGAGGAAAGAGTGTCTCACTTACTGTCACCTCTTCAGCCCTGCGCTGATCTGATCTCAGCAGAGCCCAAAGCAATGATTGTGGGGCAAATCCTTGTCCTCGACAAGGAGCATGTCTAAGATTCATGACATTTTTAAAGGAATGAGAACCTTGCTCTTGACTTCCACTGGTCAGATATAACTTGATTCTTTTTTTTTTTCCCAGAGGCCTGGAATTTGTTCAAATGTGGGTATCCCTCATGCCTTTCTTCTCTGTCTTATCTATTTGGCAGGATCATTACATGTATGATGTAGCGTATGCTTTTAGATATAATAACATCTGAAAGGCGTAGTAAACGTTCACTCCAGCATGGAACTCCTGTTGCAAGCCAGGAGAACATGCAGAGAATGCATTCTTTAGATCATGTGCGTTTATGTTTTTTTAATCACTTTTCTTGAAAAATGGTGTTAATAAATGGCTGCCTTATTGTAGCCTGTTTAGACTAGAAGGTCTGTACTTCAGTACAAAGTAGTTGCCCATTCACTGTACTTTAGTGAAAGGTAGTTGCCCATTAGTAATGCTATATGGAAAACATGCATTTATGTCTTTTTATGGAGCCAAAGGCACTGATGTGTTTCAAACATTTATCAAGAATTCCATCTGCATTTTCCATTTCCATTTGAAAAATAAAATACAGAAAAAGGTCTTTAAAGTAATGTATGGGAAGTACTAGGAAGCTGTGAGCCAGGGCTTTTTCAGACATTTACAGCTATAGTTCGTAAATCTAGGATTAGGTCTTGGGCACATGTGTATATGTTCTTGGGTTGTACTTTATTTTCTTGAGAAAGAAAAAGATAACGTAGAAGCGAGTTCTGCCTTGTAACTATTGTTAAAGAAAATGGTTCTGGCAGCTGGCACAAGTCATCTTACAAATCAAGGCACTGCTATAGTGATACTTTCACAAATGCCTTGCTAGTTTTTGGCTCTTGTTCAATTTTTTTGTTCGGTTTAATGCATGATAGATCCCATTTACTTTTCATAGCTGTGTAAGTAATTTGATCAGGCAAAAATACGTTATTACATGGTATCTGTCAGCCTGTGCTTGTTTTCAGCAATCTATGTGTTTATTAAACAGTAAATTTTTGTGTTTAGACTACTGACATACTTACTGCAGTAGAATAAACAAGCCTTGTACTTTTACTCAACAACAGCAATGAGATAATGCTGCCGTTCACAATAAAAAAATCTGTTAATATTAAAAGAAAAAGAATTAATGCAGTGTTAGAAGGATCTTTGAATGCTGGTATTGGAAAATAAATTAATATAATCTCTTCCACTAGTAGATAAGTGTATGTGAAATACTAAATTGCTTCCACTGGGTGGCATTGCAAAACAAAGTATGGCATGCAAGCATATAACATTTGATGCGCTAACATAATATGTTGATCTAATTATTTTACATATTTTTCCGGTATTGTAAAGTTATTTTGATGTATTCAGTAAAGTATCTAAAAAGGGGGGCGGGGGAGGGGGGCAGTGTTCTCACCCTTTTTTCCACTACTTTTTTTCTTTTTTCCCAGTTATAGTGTTTGATGGCAGATGTAAGACTTCACTATTCATTTAAAGGATGATTCCCTTGATAGTGCTCTTTATTCTGAGATTTTTTTTGCAGTACAGAGTAACAATTATAATAAGATCCAGTTAGGTTAGGGACATCTTATTCCTGTTGATTCTTATGATTTGCTTTGTATTTAGTGCTTTTGCTTTTAAGTAAAGGTGGTATGAGTGAAAATCTTTGCTTGATTATCTTTCAAATAGTTTGAGTCAAATTACTTTTTTTAAGCATGGAGCTGGAGATAAATAGAGTTCTAAAGAAGTCACATAATTTTTTTTGTACCAGTCTGAAATATCACACCTAACTAGGGTTGTTATGAAATAATATTGAAAGCTGAGATTTAATGTATACATTCTGCATATTTGACCAGAAGAGATATGGTGTGACAGAGTATGACTTCCTGGGTTTTCGTAGTGAAGATTTATTTCTGAGATAGGAGACCATGTATCATTCTGCTGAATGTAGCTGCTGTTAACTACTCCGTGTTAATTGAATCAAAAAAGTTGAAGCTAGTAAATTAGTCTGTGACTCTTAAAAAAAAACAAACAACCCAAACAACCCAAACCAAAACCAAAAATAAAAACCCCACAGCAACAAAAAATTCGGCAAAAAATCCTGACTAACAACCAAACAACACCTCCCCCCCAAACTATGTGACTGAATAAGGTGATGATCTGTTTGAAGTATTTCTTCTTTTCCCTTTATATTAACTTATCTTTTTCTGAATTTACTTTTTGTAAAGTCTTAATTTCTTCTCTCTTTTGTCCTTCATTTTTTTGTACTCAGCTCTGTTGGGTTTCTCCTCATTTTTCCAAGGACCATCAAGAAAACTTGAACCTGGAAGCCTGTAGAAAGCAAGGAATGAACTTCATCCTATTGTAAAATGTAAAAACTATCTGACCACAGGGTATGTGATAGCAGACAGCATTTGTGCACAGATTTCACTTTTTGACAGAATGGGTTTCAATTAATCGAGGATGGAATAGTTTCTCTAATTACTCCTTGGCAGAGAGCCACATATACAGGATACAGTCTGCAAGCAGTTGATAACCTTATTTGAAGTGTTTCATGACAGTACAGTACACATTTGTTTTATTTCCTTTTTTTGAATCACCTACAAACTGTATAATTTCTGACTTCTGTTTATGAAGGATTAATTGCATATTGAAAGTATGCAAGGGATTTGAATCTCCTATTCCTGACCCCTTATTATGCAGGGTTTGTCAGGACTACAGGCTAAAAAACTCAAGGACAGAGAATTTATTCACGTTCTTCCAGCTTTTATAAGGCTTATTACCGTATCAGCTTTCATAAAGCTTATCACTTTACAGTCAGCTAATCAATAATATATTGTTCCAAGGACTTTTTTTAAATGTTATACATTTGCTTTAGGAAACATCTAGTTTGGATTATTTTCACTCTTAGTGTATGTTTTAGTTACAATTCTGGCAGTAGCAACATGTCTAGGGAGTTGGGGGGGAGAAGTGGAAAAAGGAAGCTTTACAAATATAAGGCAATTTTAGGTTTTTTGTGCTGAAAAAGCTTTTCATGCTTCTGCATGTACGTTCTAATTTCAGAAGATCAGTTAATGTAGCTGTACAGGAAGTAGATGACATGTGCTTGGTTTCACTGAAAATAATTATCCTAGATTATATGTGGTTTGTCTTTAATTGTTTATGGAATATTCACATCATCTCTTGTCGTGTTGGGTAAAATACCTCTGTGATAAAGCTTGATTGTACAAACAGCTTTAAAACACGTTTTCACAACACATCCTTCTAATATCTTTTACAGTGTAATTTACTGTAAAATATTCTAATTAGTTAAAGTAGAAATTGGAATGGGTAACAGTCTTTCCCGTTATGACAGGTGTATTTTCTTCTCATTCCTTTGTTGATATTCTAGCTTTTTTTTGAAGGGCCGTGGCTTGGGGAACAGTAATTTATTAAATGCAGAGGTACGGAAATCCCTCCTGTGAGGTGAATGTGAATAATGATTTGAGCTGAGTGGAATTAATGCTGTTGGCTTGCACATATCAACAGTGATTAGGAGAGTAATTGCTAATTATAGTGTCATTTTGCAAGCATTTTGTATAGTATGACTGGATTTTTTTATTAATCAGACAGTGTAATCTTGCATAGTTTCCTATAGCCAGCCACTTTTAATTTAATAGCCAGTATCTAGTGGGGTCAGTTCTGAGCCATCTAGTGACTAGCTGATTGATGGTATTGTGATAGCTCTGCAGTGGCGCTGACTGCACTGCAAAATGACTGCTGTTTGCAGTAATTGGTGTTCTGACAAAGTAGAATAAACTACTGCTTCTTCAGTAGGTTTTAAGTAGATGCTAAAGAAGCGTGTAAGAAATATGAGGACTGCTGCATAGAGCTGTGAGCGGTCCCTGTTACGGGGGTGGATGGAAGTGGAATACTGGAAATTGCTTTGCTCTGTTTCTGAGCAGAAAAGAGAAGAAAGTGGAAGCTGAAAAAGTTGGAACTAAAATAACTGTGGCTGTGAGAACGATTATCCTTGAGGTGCTTTCCCCATACTTTGGGTTTGAAGGCTAATCATTATGGGCTGACAGAGTTTACTTAACTTTTAAAGGATTTTGCTTGTTGTGTGAAGTTTGAGATAAACTTCTTGCAGGGAAGCTCAGGATCCTGGGATGACTATACTAGTGTGAACTGGAGTTCCGGTCTCTCTGAGACTATTTGCAGAAGGATGGACTAGACATCTGCTAATGCCTCTGCTAAAACTTGACGATTTTCTGTATTTTGAGATGTTGGGACTACAGCTGCCTGATTTCTGTATAGATATGGAATAGGAAGAAAGAGCTGCAGCTAGTTTAAATAAAAACCTGGTTAGTCTTAGAAAGATAACCCCAGTTGCGATTACTGGTAGCTGAGGAGATGTTTTCTATCTGGAAAAAACCTTGCTCAAGTGGGTGAGTTTAAGTAGAATGCTTCTTGCCTTGCAGAAGGTACCACCTTAGTGAACAGCCATTCCTTACAGCCTCTTTCAGTTAGAAAAAGCTTAGTCTGAAATTTTGGTGGTACCTTGGACACTTCTCAAGATTAAAGCCTCAGTGGCAGCGCTAGGAACGTAGGGTTTTTTAGTAATGACCATGTACTAACTCTGCTTTGTACTGTTTTAATCTTTTGCCTTGCAAGTGTTGAGAGCTTGGTTCAGGATTTAAGACTCTGAAATCCCTCTAGTTAGATGGGATACTTCTTTTGGCTGTTGTTTTCTTGGAGTTATCATAGAGCAGAATTTTTTTCCCTTATTATAATACCATGTACATATCAGGAATGATTTGTGCTCTTCCCAAGCAGACTTAAAAGTAGGTTTTACTTAGTTGTCGCATTTGTGTTTCATCTTGTGAAGGTTATTGACAAATTGGATCTCAACACAAGTTTTGAAGAGGAAGTATAGGCCACTATAAATGGTAATAGTTATTACATGATCACAGTGAATGACTGTGGCCTTCAGGGTGGATGACCCACTTTCCAAGTTTATGGTGAAATTTTAACCTATGTATACATAAAGTATTTTTCTTCAATTAAACCAGACCTATGGACTAAGAATGGAAGAATTATTTTAAAATTATTAGTTTGACCTTTAAATTATTAAATTATAAACAAACATTAAAAAATAATTGTTAAAATAGTCTTTTTTTTTTTTTTTTTCCCCAGCTGTAGCAGAAGTGAAACTTCGTGATGATCAATATACCCTTGACCACATGCGTGCTTTTGGCATGTATAATTATCTTCACCTTGATTCCTGGTACCAGGATAATGTCTACTATGTTGATCAGTGTGGAAGGGTTATGAATCTGTCTGTGACTCTGGTAAGAATAAACTTTTTTAAAAAATGACTAAATTAGAAAAGGTAGAGGGTAGATAAGACAGCAAATATGACAATGAAGATTCAAATGCAAAAACTGGGGGAAGCTATTACCAAGAAGACTGGTAGATTAACGCAAATGCAGTTCAACAGGAAGGACGAAAGGATTTTAAGTGAGGTTTCTGATATCTTTTCATTAATAGTATTGCATTAGTATTGAAATAGTATTGTATCTGCTTCCATTCTGGGGAAGATAGACGTTTGGTGACATGCTGAAGAAGAGTAAACACTTCTTTTCTAGGTGCTGGCTGTTTTTCCCCTATATTACTTGATGTCTGTCTGTTTGCTATTTTGAAAATCCAGTCATTGGAGTTATAAGGAGAGAAAGAAGCTGTATGCATTAGAGTTAGAAATGAAAGCCTTTATATACTAGTAGGTTAATGGGGGCATCACTTGTTGGAGGCAAAATGATGCTGGTGGTCCTGCGCAAACTTGAAAAGAGAGTATAAGCAAGCTAGACCAAGTCTGAAAAACATGACAATTCTCTGCTTCTATACTGATGTTCTTAGGTGGTCAAACTTTCTATTTCTTTTGAGCCATTTTAATGTATGGATGCACTAGTTTGCATAACAAAGTCATTAATTTATTCTGGAGGGGAAAGGACATGGCTCTATGGGCATTGTGTTTCTGGCACATGCAATTGTGGTGCTTGGTCATTAAGGAATAGAAGACCATTACTGGTGGTGATTTTACAGCTATCACAGTGTCTTCTTAGCTTTGAATGTATAATTAAGATTATATGTCTGACACTTTTGACTTGTATCCTGTTGAGCAGTAAATATATGCTTAAAGTTTTTCACCGGTAGGATTTTTTTTTTCATTACTTTGATTAACTCAATCCTTTTGACTCATCAAGTATAGCTTGTTAAATGTTCATCTCTGCAGAAGGAAAAAAAAAAAAGTATGTAATTGTATCCAGCTGTTAGCTAATTTAAATAGTGATGCTTCATTCTTAACCAGTTTTTTTGGTTAACATTATATGTTGAGAAAGGTAATAACATGTAGATACTGCATTCTCATGATAAGATTTGCTCTGGCAGTAAATAATTCAGGACTGCTGTTTGATTTTTACATAAAACAATGTTAATTTTATATAACAAGTCAGTTGAATTCTGTTATGAAAATACAAACACATCACATATTAATACTTACCTCCTTTCTGTAGCTGTTCCTGTTTCATTCATATATTTTGGTGTGACAGTTTCTTCCAGTTACTGTAATCAGACTTTTGGAATCAAGTTGGTTGACATAAGATTAATTAGACTGTGTGAGTGTTAAATAGAAGGAATCTTTAAATGAGTTGGGTGGAGGAGAAAGTCTTTACCCTTTTGTTAATCAGATGATTGAGAGTGATTGTATACTGCTGAGATGTTTAAAGTTTATGGAGTCATAATCATACCGTTCTCTCTAGACTCCAGAGGACATTTTGCTCTGCAGTCCATAGAGTACTGTCCTAAACTTATTTCATTGCTATAACTTACTACATGTAATTTTGGGGTTTGGAAAGGAAAATATCCATTGTCATGCTACCAAGGAATTAGACTTGTAACCGTGTGGGACAAAAGAAAACGCAGGGCAGTGTGTGATTTTTCAGTGTGGCTTACTCTGTGCAAGGTTCTGGAAGTAGAAATTACTAGGCCAGGGCTAAGCTGAGAAAAATCCTGATATGGTAATTCTAGATTTTTCAGGAAATACAGGTTTCCAGAGGATGGCAGGTTGAGAACTGAAGCTGCAAAATAGTTCCTTTACTTTTCATAGAACATACAAGCAGTTGGAGCCTTTGGCAAACTTTTGCTGAGACAGGATAATCTTCTGGGACTTCTTCCAAATCTTTTGGGATCATCTGGATTCCCACTAGGAATGTCTACGAGAAAAAAGCTTGTCAGGGAAAGCCTTCTGTGAACAGTCTCATTTTTTTGGTTGGTTGACCTTGGCTGGCTGCCAGACACCCACCCAGATGCTCTCTCACTCCCCCTCCTCAACAGAATGGGGAGAAAATAAGACAGAAAAGCTCTTGGGTTGAGATGAAAACAGGAAAATCGCCTACCAAATACCATCACAGACAAAACAGGCTCGACTTGGGGGAAATTAATTTATTGCCAATAAAAAATAAGAGTAGGATGATGGGAAACAAAGCCACACAAAGCTGCTGCCAGGAGCTTGCTCTGGCATGGGCTTTCCATGGGCTGCGGTGTGGACATCTGCTCCACTGTGGTCCTCTTGGGCTGCAGGGGGACAACCTGCTTCCCATGGTCTTCATCACGGGCTGCAGGTGAACCTCTGCTCCGCACCACGACCTTCGCTGAGGGGCTCAGCTGTGCCCGGGTGAGTCCATTGGAGCCAGTTGGAAGTGTCTGTGTCCTGCACAGGGCAGCCCCGGCCTCTCCTCACAGAGGCCACCCTGCAGCCCCCACTGCCAGCACAGCACAGACACCTAATACATTCCTTTATTAGGAGGGCACTAAAGTGTGTAAATTTCTTTCTTAGCAGATGAACTAGATAAAGGATTTTACAGCAGACATTAATTTGCATTTTTATATGCAGTAAAATGAAATAATAAATATTCTTCCCTAGGACTGCTGGGTCCATTGGCATCTTCAAGAAAATGGCACTTGGTTAATACCTTGTCACAAGTTTTAGTTCCACTGGACTGTGAAATAAATAGCCACCATCTTGTGTCCTAATACAGAATACAGTGCTGTTTTGCAAAGGAAACTTGTTTGCATATGTATAAAAAGGAGTGTGTTTTCAGAAGCATCAACAAGGTGTCTCATTACAAATGTGCCTGGCCGACCATTAGTCAAATGTATATTACAAATAATATTGTTTTCAGCTAAGTATAGCTTAGAAGTTAGCAATAGCTGCAATTAAAATGAATGTCAGTCTTCTTTAAAACAGAAGATGGAACAGGTTAACATGCGTATCCTAAATCCAAAGTGAACAAACACATAGGCTTTTTCACATGTAGTTATTTCTAGTTCTGCTTCCTATTTCTGTTGCAACTTTGATTCTAGTATGGCAGCATGATAGTTATCCATAAACCACAAATTACCCCTGCAACCTAGGTGTTTAAAAAGATGTGCTCTATGAAGGCAAAAAGTATAGGTTATACCTTGCCAATTGCTCGAAATCAAACGTAACTGAAAAAGAAGTAATCAACATGAGCAGTTTTGATAAGTTGATGGATGGGTATTCGAGTGAGTTGTTTTATATCAGGTTGGGAAAGTTGTTACCCTAACTTGACTGGAAATGCTGTATAAAAGCTTTAAAATTCTTCTATTGCAGCTATCGGATTTCTTTGATTCAATAAGTCAGCACTGATACTTTATTTTAAAGACCCAATGGTAGCGTAGTGACAGGATTACTGAGTTGAGCTTTTTGAGGTTATAGAGTTTTTTGCATGTGACTTTTTTAATTGCTTGATGTTTGTAATACCAGAATACAGGTGGAAAATAATTCAAAGTTTTCACCTCCAGCAGTTATATACTTGGACCTGATTTCTGAACCTTCAGCTCTTCTTGCAAAGACGACTGTTTCTTTTTATATTAAAATAATGAAATTGAGAAATTGTGGCAACTGTAGCTTTTGTCACACTCAGTTAAAATCCTTAATGCTATCTATATTTTCATCTTTCTGAATTCCAGTAAGAATTAGCTGCAGAATGCTGTTTCCATAGCTTTCAGTTAATTTAAATTCAGAAAAACTGTTAGTAGCACCAGAAACAATGTGAGAATTCTGTTTGAAACAAGAAAGAATAAGGAAGCAGATCAAGAACAAAAAATTCTTTTAGACTTCTGTATTAGGGTTTTAAATACTTGGCTCTTCATTATTCAGAATGCTGGGTGTGGGCATTTGTGCTCAGTTAGAGAGATGTGTCCCATGCCTAGATATTTTGATTTTTCATAAAAACAAAGTTTTGTATTTGTTATGGCTACTTTGTAGAAATTGCCATATAACTTATAGCTTTTAATTTTTCCTTTCTCTTTTGGTATATTTTTTCTTTTCTCATTCCCGGTCTTTTCCTTGGAAAATTCATTCTTATTTTAAATCTCTTTTGAAGTATCTCTTGTTTATACAGTATGAGAAATAGTTTGTGACTTTGGAACAATACAGTTTATAAATACAACTTAAAAAATTTAAATCTTACAGGCATGCCAAAGAACCTAAGTAAAATTTCACTACCTAACTATGTAAGCTAAGACACGCATACTTAAATGGAGCCTAATGCGGGGGAGTCAGGTACAGAGGGAATTTTTAAGCTTGCATTTTACATTTTACCTCTTGTATCTGCACACTGGCTCCTTATCCTGAGCAACTAGAGCACATCCTGGCTTGGTCTGCCTGACTTTGCCTGTGGAGGAACCATTTGCTCAGCATTTCTATACAAATTTGAAACCTGGGCTGCTTGAAAGGCTCAAAATCAGTCAGTGCTATAGGCAGGTGAGGCAAACAAGCTGCTGAAAGGAAAGGGGTTGTCTGTAACAGTGAAGGCACCCAGATGAAATCTGGAATAGGTGAACAGAATGACAGAGGCCAAAAGGAAGCACAGTAGTACACTCCCAAGAAGTATAGAAGTGGGTGGAGCTAGAATTAAAGGCCAGTGGAAGAGATATGAGAGACTTGGGAGTGAAAAATAAAGGAAGAATCTTTGTGGAGAAGTGAAAAGAGATGAAGAACTGGCTCTGACAAGGAGCTGCGTCTAGTTTTTTTCTTAAAGAAACTGTGTTGCTGTCATTTATACCTATTTCAGTGAGTAAATCTGACTTACGTTAAAATGACTATAGTTGTTTTAGCCAGTTATTACTAGTATAAAACATGACTATAGTATCTCAGCATGCCCTCATACTTCTGCTGTAGGGAGTTACTGTTAATAACCCCTGTTAGCTGGTGAACAGTGAAAATAGTAAGTCAAACAGCAAATCTAACACATAAGGGTTTTGAAGACAGGTTTTTTTTTCAGCTTCAAGTAAGTCTATCCTTTTCACTGTCGGACTGAGGTTAGAGACTGTTCTAATAAATGCCTAAAGTTAAATTAGTGAACGGAAAGGTTGTGAATAAGAGCATTTCCTTTCTTCCTCATTGAGAGGGAAGCTTTGTAATGTGTAATGAATATTATTGTTCACTTTTTTTCAGGAAATTTATTGAGTCCTGACATTCCTGCTCAGTGGTGATAAATCTGATGTGGACTTTAGAAGATTAAATGGTTGATAGTTGATTTTTTTTTTTCTTAAATTACATCCAAAACTATTTGAAGCTTACTGTTAAGATTCACTTGAGGGCTGAAAAACTATGGTCTTCTGTAATGTTACATGGTATAGCCCTGTAAATCACTGTTAACAGGGCTGATGTTTCATCTTTCCATGATAAGATGCATGGGATGTTGATTTTTTTTTTTTCCTAGACACAGTAGTCATGCAACTTGCTAGTTAAAATGGAACACTTTTATTGTAGGAAATACTGACTGTCAGTGAAACCTTAAAATGAACTAAAAGATGAGAAAGCCAAAATTCTTTGTATCTAGTGTTTGTGGGTTTTTTGTTTTGTTTGTGTTGTGGGTTTGTTAGTTTGTTGGGCTTGGGGTTTTGTTTTGGTTTTGTTTGGTTTGTTTTTTAATTCTTTCATTCTCCCCTCCTGAATGTGTTATAAATTAGTGAAATAATTCAAGGGGCATAGTGATGCAATTGAATCTACAAAGTGACCCTGAATACTTCCAATAATTAAAAATCAAATTTGCATTTTTTCCATTGCAGGTTTCATAATAGCCCTTGTGCTTTTTTGTAGTATGCAGTAATCTCTAATATGAATTCAAGTAGGCCCAAAAGGCAAGCGGGCTATCTGTTTGTCATCTGGTCTTTTTTGCTGTTGCTTATTAAAATGGTACTTACCCAAACCCAATTTATTTTGCTTACTTTCGAACACATCTGATTTTGATACCATCTGGAAAATATGAAGGATTTGAAATCCCCTCAAATACAGGATTCTCAACAGATGAGTCCACAGCATGCTTTGCATGCAGTCATGTGCTCTTTCAGTATTGCGTACAGATGTACAAGTGCAAAAGAACTTTTTAAAGATAGTGCTTTGTATGTATATTTTTGACGGCCTTATTTCATAGATGAGAATGACTGAGTTTCTTTTACTAGAAGTAGATATGTATATAGATAATTTCCCCCGCACAAACTATCCATTGCTTGAGTGAAGATAGAGGGACAGGACATGCTTAGAAAATATTATAATAATTTGTGGTCGAAGTTCCAGGGCCTGTAATGAGAGGCTGTTTTAATCTGATATTTTTTCACTGCTGTTTCTTAGTCTCATGTCCACCCTTACTGTAGGAATAGAATGCATTTTGTGTGGCACAGAACAGATAAATACTTGTTTTTCCCACCCCGGGTTTTCAATACAAAAATATGCTTGTCTGTTTGTGCTTCCTTTTACATACTTGTAAATATCTTCAAAACTGTTCTTGTAATGTTTTTCTTTCAAATTCTGTTTTCCTATTTAAAAAATATATTTCTTCTTAGGTATGTTTTCATTTTAGTGACACTAATGCCGATTTTTAGTAACGAGGGAAGAATTTCTTTCATGTTAAGCAGAGTTTTCTGATTTGTGGAGCTTCTAAAATAATTGTAGATTGACTGACTGGAAATGAGCCTAGTAAAATAAAACTGAGAATAGTTTAATTTGCTCTATGACCATTAGTTATGTTCTCAACATAGTCTATTTGTT
>VZTV01057543.1:12677-27258 GCA_013400875.1 Anhinga rufa | reverse complement strand
TCCCACACACGGCAACTCCTTGGGCAGGGAGTGGGGCTCCTTCCCCCGGCCCCACCTCGCTCCTTCTGCCGCTCCCCCACCCCGCCTTCCCCCCGCCGGTGACCCCGGGTGGTCCCTGCCCTGCGCCGGGGCCCTGACATCCCCCTGCCCCAGGATCTGCCGGCCCTGGGGCATCCCTCCCCAGGACCGCTCCCCCCGCATCCCCCTGCCCCGAGAGCTGCCGGCCCCTGGCTGATCCCTGCCCTGCACCGTCCCCCTGCACGCCGCGGCGTGCTCCCTCCAAGGCAGTGCCTGGCAAGTGCCACGCTGCTGAGTCCTGTAGCTCTGCCCTGGCCCTTCTTGCCCTGAGCTGGGCACCTTGGGGCCCTTCAGATGCCAGGCACACGCCTTAGTTCCCCATCTCTGCCCCCGCCAGGCTGGGGGCCTCTGCAGTGCTGCCTGCGAAGGCAGGAGCTGCTCTTGGCAGGGGCTCCGGGCCCCAACACCTGTACAGAGATGTGGCTCAGCCCCCCGCCTGCGGGAACAACCCCCCTGCAAGCACCACCGGGCTTGGCCACACGCTCCCCACCCTAGCAAGACCTTCCTGTTGGCCTCAGAGCTCCCACCCACGGGTTTGCCACCTCTCCTGCTACACTGCTCGAGGCATTAAGGATGCTGAGAAAGTACAAAAAGGGGTGCTGGAGGGGAAGGTGCCCACATCTTAGACCTATCATGTAGGAGGGTGGGCCTGGGCCGTCTCCCCCAGAGCGGTCCCGGTGCCTCTGAGCCTGGCTCCCCAGGCAGGAGCAGGGCGCAGGGAAGCCAGGGCCATCCTGGCACAAGGGCCGTGGGACGGAGAGCAGTAGACACCTGCAAGCAGCCCTTGCTGCTGGAGCAATCCCTCCCCTGAGCACAGCCCCCACTCTGTCCCAGTGCCCCTCCATCCCCCCGGTGACACTGCACTGGAGAGGGGACAGTTTGCTGGGCAGGGTCTCCAGCCAGGCATGGCCACCTTGTCACCTGGGCACCCACTGGGGCTGGAGGAGGAGACAGACTGCTCCCAGCCCTGCTGTGTTCTGCACCCCACTGCCACCTCCTTTCCCAGGAAGGGCTCCTTGAAAATAAGCAGGCTCCGTCCTTTGCCCTCACACTTCTCTGGCTTTCTATTAAAAATGAGGAGTTTGTCACCAGCTTCTCACCACCGGCCACTCTGTGTGTGGGAGAATGCGGCCATAATGGCCCCAGTCAGCAGTACAAATAAATGGCCCGAAACACGATATGCAAGAGCTTCCTGGGATAAAAGAATTTCGAAGGAGAGGTTTTAGTTTCCCCTCGGAGCCCCAGTCTGTCATGGTCTGGTCCAGACACAAAGGCTGTCCTGAATTTCCCGTCTCACTTTCCCTCCTCACAGCTGGTGAGTTGGGCGACGCTTTGGGGCACCCTCTCCCCTGTGCGGGCACCTCAGCAGGTCATCGGGGCTCCAGCGCAGCCTCCTGGCCCCCGGTTGCAGTTCTGGGGGTGGTGACACACATTTGGCAACAAATTAAACTGGGGCAGCCACAGCCATAGGCTGCTCTCAGCACACACCCCCCGCTACCTGCCGGGTGCTGGGGGGGCTGCGGGTGCTCCCTCGAGCTGTGGTGGGGTGACACCAGGCAGGGGAGGGGGTGCCTAGCCCTGCCCCAGGCCACCCTCCCAGGACCTGCCCCCCAGGATGGGTGTGGGGGTCCCGGAGACCTGCCAAGGAGGCAGGGCCATGCAGCTGGGTCCCCCCCACCTCTTCCCTGTCCCCATGAACCCTGGCTCACCGGCAAGGAAAGGGTCCTGGCCCCACCTGGTGTATCATTAACTCAGACTTGAGCCATTAACAGCCCCAACTCTCCCAAGAACCCATCAGCCTTCCTCATAACTTCCTTCTTCCCTGCTATGGTTTAAGCCTGTGGCTTCCTGTCCTAATTAACCAGTGAGGTTAATTGGCCCCCAGCCTCTTTACACCTCCAAGGCTCTCTGAGGGGTGGGTCACTGCATTCCTTGTTCATGCATTGACCCTTGGACCCTTCCCCTTGCCACGAGCAATCCCCAGGGCACCAGGGATGGGAAGCCCTGATGCAGCCCTACTCACGCCACCGCTGAAGGCAGCTGTCTGTCTGTCCCAGCTCCTGTGAGCTGGATTTTTCCTCCCTGACCCTTGCCTGCAGGCCTGGGGTGAGCACCCGCCACCCATCTGCTACCCTACCCCTGTCCCCATCCCTGTTCCTATCCCTGTCCCCATCCCTGTTCCTGTCCCCATTCCCATCCCTTTTCCTGCCCCAAGTCCCATTCCCATCCCTTCACCTGTCCTCACTCCCATTCCTGTCCCCATTCCCACCCCTGTCCCCATCCCCATCCCTGTCCCCATTCCCCCCTCCCTCTCCTCCCTGGCCCTGCTGCGGCGGTGCGAGGCTGCTCCCGGATGCCTCAGCACAGCCTGTGCCAGCTTCGTGCTCCGGCCATCTGTCCTGTGCCTGCCTGCTGTCTCACGCCTCCTCCTCGGGGCCAGGGGTCCCCATCTCACCCGCCCCAGGCAGCGGATGCCAGCGGGTGCCAGGGTGGGTGTCCCCAGGGGGGATGAGGTAGCGGGTGGGTCTCCCCAGCAAGGAGGATGATGCCAGGAGGGAGCTGAGCAATGCTGGCAGCCAAGTGGTGGGGAGGTGCCTGGACTGGGTTTGGTGACCCCTCCGTGCCAGCCTGTGGACCAACCTGCTGCCACCTTTGGGTCGTGCCACAGTGCCAAAGCGTCCCAGCACACCAGGCTGGGGGCTTGGGTGCTAGGAGCCCTCCGTGCCAGCTCCCCGCTCCCACTGCTGCTGCCAGCCGGCTGGGCAGCGCTGCCTTCCCCTGCTGGGCTGGCAGGCATTGCCTTCGGTGTCCTGCTGCTGGGGGAAGCATTCCTGCTTTTTATAACTCTGCTGACACTCCCCAGCTGCCAGCCCTGTGCCAGCCAGCCTGCCCTGCCTGCCCAGCCCTGCCTGCCCGCCCTGGGGCAGCCCGGGGGGCTGTGCCCAGGCAGGGCCGGGGTCGGGGGGCTGCAGGGCCCGTCCGACCTGCACAGCTGCATAACTTGTCTCCAGCTATTAAACAAACTCCCTCCATCTTCCCCCCTCCTCTAGGTCCCCTTCCCGCCTGCCAGACAGCTGCTTAACCCTCTGCTGCCCCAATCCTTGCCCCGCAGCCTCTGGGAAGCAGCATCTGCCCCTCGCTGCACCCAAGAACAGGGAGATCTGGCTCACTAGAGTGACCACCCCGTACTGCTGCTGCCCCCCAACCTGGCTGGGCAGTGTGGGGGTGGCCCTCCAGGTCCCCAGGGTGCCCGCAGCCTGGCAGTGTCCTGCAGAGAGCAGGGCAGGAACGGGCAGCTGGCAGCAATGGCCAAGCCAGGGCTTCGGTAGGGGCATGGTGGCCAGTGGCGGGCACCCACACTGCGGGCAGGGCTGTACAGGGCTGGGAGATGCTGCGGCTGGGGGCTGGGAAGGGGGGCACGGGGCTGGCAGGACAGGGGGATGCAAGGTAGAGGGTTGCAGGGCAGGGGGATGCAGGGACTGGGCAAGGGGATGCAGGGCGGGGGGATACAGGGACTGGGGGGATGCAGGGACTGAGGAATGCAAGGGCAGGGTAAAGGAGGGACTGTGGGAGGGAGGAGCTGCAGTGCAGGGGGATGAAAGGGCTGGAGAGGAGGCAGAGGGGTGCGGGGTGAGGGGCTGGGCCTCCCTGACCCATCCCAGCACTGCTCTTCCCACCCCACTGTGGGAAGTGACACTGGGGGGTGCCCCAGCCGCGGGGGGAGATCCAGCTGCAGGTGTCCCCTGCAGAGGGGGGCCAGTAAAGGAGGCAGGTGGGAGCAGCGGCTGTGGGATTTCCCCCAGGGCAGCTACTCTCTTTCCTCACTGCTGAGAACGGCACACCTCGGTGCATGGAGGCAGCGGGGCCACAGCCGTGCACTTCCAGCCTGGCTCAGCCTGGCACTGCCGTGAGAGCGGCTTCCAACCCCCAGTCCCCCAAAGCTGCAGCTCTCGGAGATGCCAGCTTCCTATGTAACCCGCAGCAGTGCCCAGCCCAGGAACCGCTGCAGGGGATGCGAGGAAGGAGCCCTCCAGGCTGAATCAAGCCCTCTGGAACCCTGTCCCTGGTGATGCCCTGCTCTGCTGCCACCGTCCTAGGACACTATAGAGAGGACAGACCCTACCTGGCCCCCCCAGGACCTCCCTGCTTGCCCTCTGCCTCCCACGCTCCCTCTGGCAGATGCTTGGGATATCTGGGCCCTTGCCGCTCCAGCCCTGGTGACAAATGCTTGACTGAGCGGGGTTTATTATTGTAAGAGCCTGGAGGTGGCTCTGGCCAACTTTCCACCTGGGGCCAAGCCAGCAGCTGCAGGGCACCCTTCGGCACAGCCGCCCCGGAGATGAGCTGTCCCCACCCTGGGCACCCTCTGTGTGCCAAGGCGTTGCGGACTGACCCCCCCCCGGCATTGCTCAGCACCCTGTGGCAGCAGCGGGTGGACCCCAGGAGCCCAGAGCAAGTCCCCAGTTCTAGGCAGGGGATGAAGCCGGGCGCTCCATCCTTCAGCTAGCAGCACCGGGGAGGGGGGCTGCCGAGAGCCCCCCCGAGCCCCCCATTGCTTCTCCCCTTCTCTGCTCCCCGGGCAGGCTGTCGTGGGCTGGAGCGTGGCGGGCTCGGTGATCGATGGCCGAGGCGTGGGCTTGCCAAGCCCTGCATGTTTGGAAGGCGCCGTGTTTGTCTTGGCAGGAGCGGGGATGTCATCTCCTCCGCCTCGCACCGTGATGAGCTGGGAAAGCCAACGGGGGGTTGCGCTGGAGCGGGTGCCCGAGTGGGTCCCCTGGCAGCAGCAGCAGAGGGGTCTGCCCCGGATGGGCATGGTGAGGTCTCGGCAAAGCAAGAGGGCAAGCAGAGGGTGTGGTGAAGGTGACATGGGGACAAGCCAAGCCTGTTGTCCCCAGGCAGGGGGTTCAGCTGCCCAGATGTGCCCTGCACCCACAGATGCCATCAGGCAGAGCTACCCCCACCCCAGCCCCTGCGCCGGTGCTGCCCCCAGGGTCTCCATGCCCTGTGCTTTGCAGGTGGGGAAACCGAGGCAGTGAGAGCCATGGGGAAGGGGGCTGAGGGGCTGGGAGCACCGGACGAAGCAGAGTCTTTTGGGCAGGGGACAGCCCAGCTGCGGCTCTTCAGGGAAGGGGGTGCAGGACATGAAAGGCGGCACCAGGTCGATGCCCAGCCCAGCATTGACAGCAAAGGTGTTTGAAGAGCGGCTCTTGCCGATGATGGTGAGGCTCTCAGCGGATCGATAACTGCCTGCAAAGGCGGGGGCAGATCCTGCCAGGGGGTCCCCAGGCAGCGCGGGAGCTTGTGAAGGAGGGCAGACGGGTGCCGTGGTAATGTCTGCAGCATGATGTGCTGGCAGGCACGAAGCTGGGGAGAGGTCAAGCCTCGTGAAATGGGAATTGCTGGGGTCAGTGCTGCTCCATTACGGGGATGTCTCACCACGCAGCTGCACCCCTGGAGGCTTGGGATGAGAGTCACAGCGCAGAGCCCTGCCCCGGGGCTGTGGGCAGGGGATGTCCGGTGCTGCCCACACCAAGCCCAGCCATAGGGACCCATCCTACTCTGCCCTCATACTGTTTTCTGAGCTGGGGGATGAGCAGGATGTCCCCCCCCAGCTGTGGTTTGGATGGCAGCACCAAGGTCAGCCATCCTTGCAGCTCTCCATGTTCTGGAGAAAGGAGCCATCACATACCCCTGCGTGGGGGGCAGCCCCATCTCACCCAACTCTTCCCCTTGGCCCCACAAGCACATCTGCAGCAGCAGGAGCAACACAGTGCACCTGACCGGGACCAAGCATCCCCGATGCCCTCCAGCCCACACGCAGGCGGAGGACCATAGCATGGCATGGGACTGCATGTGTCACCCCACCTGTTGCCATGGAAATGGGCAGGAGTTTTGCTAATGGAAACCAAACCTGGGGTGATGGCCCTGGCTCCCAGTGAGGTGAGTTCTGGCCCCCCACTTTGTCTTGGGGTGTTTTGGGCATCCTGTGCAGCTCCCTGTGCCTGGGGGGCTGGCAGAGAGTGATGTGGAGCACGGGGACGTGCCTGGGCAGGGGATGTGCAGGGATGTGTCACAGTGTGTGGTTGTGCCACAGGGCTTGGCTACAACCCCTCTGACGCGTCCCCATGCATGCCAAATTTAGGAATACCAGTGATTTCAGAGCAATACAAGATCCTTTCCCTGTTCCAGAGGAAAGCTGGGGCCACAGCTGGGACCGCCTGCTCCATGGCTGGTTCCTGCCCCATGGCAGTGCTGCACTCGCCAGGCAGGAGGTGTCACGAGGACCATCGCAGGTCATTGCACTGGGAGGTAAGCCACTGGGACAGGAGAAGCGTCATCTTCAGGTTAAGGGCAGCATCGGTTCAGTTGTAGAGCCTCTGGCCTCCCCTTCCCTGCTGCCTGGAGCCGTTTTCTATCTCCTAAAATGCTCAATGTCATCTGTGGGAGAATCGGATAACTCAACACTTTTAAGATAACCTCCCAATTTTCTGGGCTAACAAGGGCTTTCAAGAGCCTGGGAAGGCAACGTGGGCAGAGGGCAGGAGCCAGCAGCTCTGCGGCACAGCCCTGATGTGCCATGTAAGTGGGTCAGTGGTGCAGCTGTGGGCATCGGCGGGCACGGAGGAGCTGGAGAGGACAGGGCGGTGGCAGAGAGAATGGCTCAAGGGCTGGAAGAAACTGGGACACGTCCATGCACGTGGGTCCTCCCAGAGAAGTTGGCCCGGGAGCTGGATTAGTGTGCAGGGAGAAAATAGCACCAGGAAATTGGAGAGGATTTTTGGCTGCAGGACTCTGCAATCACTTAGCTCCAAGACCCCTTGCCGGGATGCGTCCAGGGATGGCTGCCTTCATCCTGGTGAGGATGGAAGGATGCTGGCCACAGCCCTGTGTCCAGCACGGCCCAGCCACCCCCAGCATCCCTCTGGGGTAGAGAAAGGACGTTCATCCCAGCATGAATCTGGAGCCCAGACTGGGTCTGCAGTGGGAATACTGGTGGAAGGATTCTCCATGGAGACTGAGGGATCTAGGAGAGTCCCTTTCTGACCCTGTGGCCATGCTGCCCTTGGATCCCCCCTCCCTTCTCCCAGAAGCACAACCTGCCTCTCCCCTTCCTGGCAAAAATCTGTCAAAACGATGCTCCTGCTCCTGGGTCGCCGTGGCAACCGGCAGGCACAACGAGGGGGGATGCAGGATCCGACCCCCACCGCTCTCCCCACCCCGGACCCGGTGCTTCCCGGCACCCCATCGCCCCATCGCCCTTGGGCTGGCTCCTTGCTGGGGGCTGCGCCCTCCCCAGGGCCGGGCTCCAGCCGAGGCCCAGGGAGGCCTAGGCAGCCGGTGCTGATGCCGGCACGTGCCTCGCGGGGAAGCTGCCTCCCTGCCTTGCCCTTCACCACCGTCCCTCCCTGGCTGCCGCCTGAACTTCAAAGCCACCAAAGGCCACATGGCCTGGAGCATCTTCTGGGCATCCCTTCCAAGGTGGAGAAGATGCTTTGAAAGCCCCTGTCCCTTCTCCTTTCCTCCGCAGGGTAATTTCCATTTTTTTCAAAATCCCTACAAAAAGGAGCCTTTTTCCTCTTTGTTTCTCTTCTCTCTCTTTTTTTTTTTTTTTTTCCCCTTGTCTTTGTCAGCTAAAAATATGCAACCCACCAGGGAGGGCGGGCGGGGGGAGCTGCTGCTGCGCCAAAGGTTAGCACCAGTCCCAGGCTAGAAAAGCCACTGGAGGGGGATGCAGATGCTCCCCACTGTCTTTTGGGGGGACAAGGGGGGGTCCTGCCCGAGGAGACCTCCCTTTGCCCAGCCCGGGGGTCAGGGCTCACCTCTGCCATGCTGAGGGCGTGCATGCAGCCGAGGGAGGTACCGAGGTCTGGAGGCAGAGCCTGCTCGGGATATGGCATGACACCCAGTGAAGAGGCCGGATCTGGATCTGTCTGTCCTGGCTGTCTCCCAGGGGGTCAGGAGATGCCCAGGGATGCCCAGCAAGCTGGGGGTGGGATGTCCAGGCACCCCGGGGAGGGGGGATGACCCTGGGGGCAGGGATCAAAGCGGCCGAGGCTGGGGGCAGGCAGGCAGGCAGGCAGCCCCAGGCTGGAGTGTGGGAGGGAGGTGGGCGGCCACGGAGGAGGAAGGATGTGATTTACCTAATATCCCGCTCCATCACCGAACCGAACGGATGGAGGAGAAAAACAACCCGGGGGCTTGTCATCTTGGGGAGATGCTGTCAGGGGCCGAGAGGCACCGAGCAGTGCCAAAGCAAGCGGGGAAATTAAATTGGAATGAATCACCCGGAGCAGGCAGCCGTCACCTGAGCCACAAACCTGCTGCAAACCCAGAGAAAACATGTTCCCCAGCTCCCAGGGTTGCAATTTTAAGCCTCGGCCAGCTTTGCAGGAAGGGCACGGGCCTCAACACTGGCTTATTATTTTCTTCCAAGGATGGGAACGTTACAGCACAATGTCTTGGCGCAGGGGTAATGACCAGCCACAGGCTTCCCGGCGGAGACGGTGACCCAGCAGTGGATTGAGGGAGCCAGGACTCCTGGGCAGGACAGATCCTTGGGCATCCTGCAGGGCTGGGGGCGGGTGCTGGGTGGGGGGAGGCAGGCAGGAGAGCCTGGGATGCTGCAGTGTCAATGAGATGGGACGCAGAGCACAGGGTAAAGCATAGTGGAATCAAACCTGGTTGGGAGGGAGGAGGCAACTAGTAGGAAAAAATTCCCTGCATAGCCGTAGCCCCAGGGCAGCTCTGGGTCAGGGCATTCACTGGCACCCTGGGAAGGAGGTGATGAGGAGCCCAGAGGTGACGTGATGGCGCTGCTGATGAGGTGCAGCTATTTCACTCCTTCCAGGCAGGGAGATGCCAACACAAGGGGTACCAGGCAGTGCTGCTTAAACTGGGGGGTTTGGCCACCTCCCCATGGGGGCCTGCATGGCTAGGAGGGCTGGGAGGGCTGGGAACAACCCATCCAGGCGATGTCTTGGCCACCTGAGACATCTCAGCTGTGGTGGCCATTTCACCGAGCCCTTCTCCTTCTCAGGGGACTGAGCACTCCCGTGCCAGCTGCCAGAACCAGTGCCCGCCATGAAGCCAGGCTGCCCCTTGCCGGGAGCTGGCTGCCCCCAGCCCCGTGGGGCAGCCCAGGGCACAGGGGGTGATTTGTGGAGCAAGGGATTAGCCAGGAGGAGGAGGCGGCTCCGGGCACACATAGCAGGCGCTGACGGAGGGGAAAGGGCTGCCAGAGCAGACGGGGGTGAGTCCCAGGTGGCCAGGCTAGAAATTCCTCAGCCTGCCCCGGAGCTCGGACTTACTCCAACAGTGATGGAGATGGCCCCAGCAGGCAGGATGGGGGCCTGGGACATGTCTGCCCTCGGGAAAGCATCCTGGTGCTCAGCTGGAGGGAGGCACGAGGGTACATCCCAGCCAGGGGGCTGGCTGGACAGACCTCCCCCGCTCCCATGGCCCCATCTCCCAGGCATCCACCTCTCTTCCCCAGCAGAGACATCTGGGAGGAGAAGCGTTTGGCAGAAGGTAAACTGAGGCACGGTGAGGGCCAACATGGGGACTTGGCAGCTCTGGGATTCCCAGCCACAGCTTGTCCTGGGAAGCTCGCCCAAGGGCTGGTGGGACCATGGGGCTCCTCTGCTGCCTGACAGGCAGGCAGCTCCTGGCAGGGCGCTGCCTGCGCTTGGCGTTTGGAGAGCCTGCACCGCCTCCGCCGGACGGGATCTGCCCACGGGAGCAAGGACATCCCGGCTCCTGCCCGCGCACCCTGGGCAGGTGGCGTCGGGTGTCCGCAGCTGCGAGCCGCCTTTCATCTCCTTCCAGGGGCTCGCTTTCTGTCACCTGCTGCCCTCCAGGCCGGAGGCCAAGAGAGCTGTGGGCAGGGCTGATGTGCAAGACGTGGCCGCTCTGCCCACACGTCCTCTGGCTGGAGGAGGAGTGGCGAGACGCCGGAGACAGGCCGTGGGTGCTGAAGCAGCATCCTGCCCTGTGAACCCCACTCCCAGCTCTTCAGCATGGGGTGGGCTTAGCTGGGATGGAGCCTGGCAAAGCGTCGGTCCAGAGACGGCGGCTCCATGCACCTTCCCTGCAAAACTTTCCATTGCCCTTAGCTCCTGCGATTAGCAGGAAGAGCAGGAGCTGGGGTGCAGGCAGGGGTTGCGTGTGCGGGCTGGTGGGGAGGGGGTGTTGCTTGCTGGGACACACGTGGTCAGCAGCATGTGCGTGCCTGGGCATGCATGTGCGTGTGTCAGCAGATGTGTGTGTGCTCAGGATTGTGTGCGTCTGTGCGCATCTATGGGGAGATATATATATATGTGTGTATTTCTGAGCCGGCATTGCACGCCTGTGAGACTGCAGCATCCCTTTGCTGCGGCGTTTCTCAGCATGTGCAGCCTAATGAGCCGGCACAGCAGAGTTAATTGAGGGGACAGACAAGCAGAGCTTGTCATTAAGGAAAGCGCTGCAGCAAGTACCAGTGACAAGATGCTGCCTGTCCCCCCAGGCTGATGGCAGCCCCCACGGGGGACAGTGACAGCCTGAGTCCCTGGGGAAGACGTCTGAAGACGAGCGTCCCACGTGCTGCAACCCTCACCCAGGGCTGACTCCATTAGCAAAAGCAGCCAGGGAGCGGGAATTGCTGCTGCCTGCGTGGAGGAATAAATCTTCCAGCCTTGGCAGGATGGGGCTGGCAGGGGGGTGCTGAGCCCTGGACCTGGTGGCGCTGAGCCCTGGACCTGGTGGCTTGCCTACAGCTCTGCCTGCACCCTGCCCACAGCCCTGCCTGCACCCTCCACCCGGAACGTGTCCCTGCTGGTGCACACTTGCACAGCATGACAATGCCCTATCTGCCAAAGCTGCCTCCTCAGCTCCCACCATTAGGTTTCAGAGTGAACACGCAGCAGAGGGGACAGAACAGCTGGCTCCCAGCAGCATGGTGAGCCTGTGCCAACAGCCCACAAGGATGGGGAGCCTTGCTCAGGGCTGTCAGATTCTCACTAGAGAGGCTCAGGGAGCTGGAAAGGAGCCTTCACCGCCTCCATAGCCAGGAGCTCCCACACTCTGCCTCCCTCTTCCGCTCTCTTCCTGGCTATGCCTCTCCCTCGGGGACCACGTTCCCACAAGATGTGCCTGCATGCTCCCCTCAGGAAACCGGCCATTGCTACGGACATGTCCATCTCGAGGGCTGGGAATGCATTGTCCTGCCCCTTCCAGTAAGCGTTCACTCTGAAACCTAATGGTGGGGCAAGGGCCTGTCCTGCAGGGAGGAAGCCATTCTGCTGGAGCAGAGTCCAACCCTCTGCCTCCTCCTTCCCACAACCGCAGGCCCCCCCAGCCCTGCACCCCCTGCCCTGCCCACCAGCACCACAGGCAGAACGAAATCCTCCTGGAGCGCTAGTCCTCCCAGCCGGATTCGCGGGAGACAACAAGCTCATTCGGTCACTGCTGGACTGCCATCAGGGGGACCCGAGTGTTTACGAGTTGATAACCTTATTGCAGACACAACCCTAATTAAGCTCATTAGTTCTTTATGATAAACAACATTTGGGCTGGGGGTCGGCAGGGCCACGTGCCCTCCAGCAGCCGTGCAGCCCGTGGGGCGGTGCAGGCAGAACAGGCAGCCCTGTGTTTGCGCCCAGCTCTCCCTCCCCTTCCCAAAAGGGACCTTCAACCCCGTGGCTTCCCTGACCCTCCAAACCCTAATATTAGTCTTGAGTTTCTCCTCTGGACTGGAGCAGGGTGGGCCGGAGGAGGGCTGGATTGCACAAGGCTGCCAAGGCTTTGCTGGTGCTACGGGAGCCGCCTCCTCCTCCTCCCACAGGGGAGGCCCACGGGGTCCAGGGCAGCACGAGAGGGACCCACTGTCTCTTGAGGGCCTGGAGGCGAAGGGATGGTGGAGAACAGCAGCTCTGCACTCTCTGCAGGGAGAAATGAGGGGACAGCAGCTCAACCTGCTGTTGAGTGCATGACCCTCACGGCTTACCTAGCCTACCTACCCCGCCACCCACCCCAGGATGGTTTCTTTGTCCATCATCTGGCCGGTGGCTGGAGACTACCACCCATCCACCCATGCACCCACCCACCAGCTAACCCAGGTGTCCACCCCACCATCCACCCTCACCTTCACCCCTCCTCTCCCCCATCTAACCACCAGCCATCCACCCTTGTCTTCACCCCTTCTTCTGCCCCATCAACCCACCCCACCATCCACTCTTGCCTTCCTCCCTCCTGCCCATCGATCTGCTCTACCTAAGCTCAGGGTGCTCGTGATCTCTCCCCAGCTCCCGATGCTCATTAAGTACCAGCCCACGTCTCCGGAGCCAGGCCTGCTAACGGGGTGCAGGGAGGGCACCCGCTCACTCCCCCTCCTCGCAGCCAAGCCAGACCCAGCGTTTCTTATCTCTGAGATCTCACCTTGCTGGCGGAGGAGCAAGGCAGGACGCCGCATCCCTGGGGAACGGCAAGCCAAGCGATAACGAAATCGCAGCGGCGAGAAGAAATTACCTTGCCTGAATTTTAAAAACTTCTCGATGAGGTTGCCGTGGTAACTGAAAGGTGCATCACGTTGCTCTGACAACCCCGAAATGGGCAGGTTTTTGCCTGGCAGGCTCCGAAGCGGTAGGTTTTGGGGAGGGGGAGCCCAGTGCAGTGGGGAGTGGGTGGCCCATGGGTTGTACAGCCCCGACACCCCCCCAGATGGGGACATCCCCCTCCCCAGAGCTGCCAGCTGCACCACCATCCACCCCACCACCATTTCCAGCCTCTCCCCATCCATCTCTCCTGGGAAGCACCGGAGGATGAGGATTGAGGGGCTCCAAGCCCAACCATGTGGTCCTCTAAGAAGGTGGCAGGTTGGTCCACCCTGCTGTGGGCATCCCTGGCACCTCATGGGAGTTGCTGGGAGCTCCAGCAGGCAGCCTGGAGCACCCACCCCTGCACCCTGCTTGGGGGGGTTTGTGCACCCAGCATGGCTTTGGGCTCCAAACCCCAAGGCGAGCAGCAGCAGCATTGTCGCAGCCCACGCAAATCACTCTGCCACGGAAATAGCCCCAGCGGGGTTGAAAAATAGCAGGTGACTCATGCAGAGCAAAGGGTCCAAAATAGCCCCTCCGGAGTGCTCCTAAAATTAGTCTCCCTCCCGGGACGTCCCTGCCACTGTGTCCTTGCCAGGGCACAGCCATGGCGTTGAGCCTGCCCGGCTGCTGCCGCCGTGGCTGCTTCTCTCCCGGGGTGGGGGGTGCAGGGCCCCTCTCACTGCTCCCATCCCTCTGGGATCTCCCCAAAACCCACCCCAAGGTGTGGCTGAGCCGTGCATCTCCAAGTCTCTGGGCAGATCTGGGTGGCTCCTCCGACCGAAGGCTGCTCTTTGCAGGATGCCCCACACAGTGCTTGCAGCCCCGAGCGAGACCTGGGCACCATAAAACACAGCCTGGGAACAGCTAGTGGGGTGCCGAGGGCTTGCCACCCATCCTGCTCCCTCTGCCTGGATTTCAGCTGGGGGATGGCGAGGCGGTGGATCAGGTGTTTTCCAGAGATAGTGAGTCCCCCGGGGATTTGGGCTTACCAATACCAGCTCACCCGCCTCGCCAGTCCCCCACGGCAGGGCAGCACCAGCCTGCCTGCTCCCACCCGCTGCAGGTGCTGGCAGGCATGCGGGTCCGGGGGGGGACACACATGGGGGGACCCCAGGAGCAGCATCCAAGCCGCTGGCATGGCCGGGAGCGCTCCCTGTGCCAGGCCATCCCTCCTGCATGGATGAGCGGTACCCGGTTAATTAGAGGAAGGGATGAATAATTCCTTTTTATAATGCAACGTCGCGCGGCAGATGCCGTCTGCCTCGTCTCGGCGCGCCGCGCGCAGGAGCCCGCGTTATTCTGCTCTCAGCAGAGTTATTTATACACTGGGACATTTTTCAAAGCGCCGCTTTGATGGTCTTCCACCAGCTCGGAAAAAAAAGTAGTCCATCCCAAAATAACCCGAGTGAAAGTCACAGCTCTTCATTACGCACATCTTCAACCAGGGGGCTCGGAGAACAAAAACCCATCACATTCCTCCCATCAAATCCACCCTTTTCAAGTGCATTTCAAATGGGTTCAAACCACCGCCGCGGCAGCTAGACGAGTGCTAATGATGCTGCGGGCGCATCCCACCCCGATTCCGGCTGGGGAGAGGGATGGAGCTGGGGGGTTGGGGGATTTTAAGCAGCCTCCAGAGCCCACAGATGTTTCGGGGTGCCCAGGACAGGGTTGACCCCACAGGGGCCACGGTGGGGTATGCTGGGGGAAATGTGGTCCCTCTCTTGCCCAGCTTTTCCTGCTGCAGGAAGCAGTTTCTCCCCCCAAACCAGGAGGAGGGAAATGAGCACCAAATAATTTCCTTCGAGGAACTGGAGCAAAAAGACCCCAGCCCCCATTTCCCCATTTCCCCATTGCACCCACATGCACACATGCACCCCTTGGGTCTGGTTGCTGTTAAAGGGAAAAGAAAGGGAGGGGAAAAGGGG
>VZTV01057541.1:0-13925 GCA_013400875.1 Anhinga rufa | reverse complement strand
TCAGAAGGTTTGTACTTTTGTTCTACTAGGCAGCACTCCTGATGACTGTCTTCCACATCTTGTTTGAATTTTGCAGAACACGACCAGAACCCTATTTCATATCTGAAGATCTGCTTGAGTGGAAAGCATTCTGAATTTAAACAAATGTTCCCCACTCCAACAGCGAAATTTCAGCAATCCCAGTGCCACAAATTAAATCTTGTTTTTCTGAGCTACCTTTCTTTATTGTGAAAGATATATTTTCTGTCAGGGCGGGATTACTTCCATACACAGCCATTTTGTGCTGGCTACATCCTCCTCTTCCCACATTTTTATACTGCTGTCACTCATTTTATTGGTTCATCCTTGTTCATCCTTACAGGCCTGCCAAGCCTCATAGAACCTGTATGAACTCATGCTTTTGGGACCTATTTCTCATTTTGGCACATCCATTTGCTGAGCAGTATTACGGTTTCTCCTGTCTTCATCCTGGATCCTGACCCCAGAGTAGCAGCGTTGACACTGTGCCACGTCCAAACACCTGCTGGAGGGCATGTCCCCTGGGCCACAGCTGGGAGCCACAGGTCTTTCCTGTCATGGGACTCAGTACACTTGTCAGTGTCCTTATTTCATGCCCTTTGCCCACCTGTTAGTCATATGAACACCATACATACACAAGATGCATCTTTCCATTACCTAAACTGGCATGTGGAATCTTAGGTATCTGCATCACAGGCCCTCTCTGATATTTTCCTAAATGGGGTTTAATTGCTGTGTCAAGGGAAACCTTTAAGGATAATAAAGCTTGGAATCACGCCATCAAATCCATGGCTTTCACCTGAATCTGGTATCTTTGCACATTTCATACATACAATGACACATGAAATCCAGTTGTAGTTTAAAGAAGCAGCCCAGTAGCTGGTAAGGTGGAAAGCCCTAACTCCAGGCTGCAGCTAACTCCCAAGGGTACAGACATAAAGGCCAATCCCTCCAGCAGTCAGCCCTAGAGTTGACCCCATCTTTGCATGAGATGAACTTCACAGAAACCATAGCCAGCCTTATGGCTGGGAACTATGGCTAGGAAAGCAGACCTTATGGCTGCTTTCTGAAAGCCCCCAAAAGAGAATGTCTGGTTTCTTCCCAGTTGGGGATTTCAGCTGCACTTTTCCCCCTCTTCCTTCTGTCCTTGTTTAATCTCTGGGGAAAGGGAAAAGAGGTATTTGGGCAGGAAAGCAAACAACCAGTCCTTCAAACACTGTATCTCACATCCCTTAGTCCTGTCCCCACCAGTTCAGAGAAGGTGCTGAGGAAGATCAGCTGGGGGTCTTCTCAGCACCCAGCTATCCCTTTCAATGCATCCAGACTTGCCTGGTCTAGGCCAGTTGCCTTTCAGTCACATCTGCTGCCACCTGAGTTCACACTGAGCTGTTGGGTTGTAATAGAGAAGGAGACAGGATCTGCTTCCCAAAGCTGATTCAACTCCTCCTGCATATTAGGCATCCCCAGCAAGGTGCTCTTGTACAGCAAAAAAATAAAATCAAATCAAAACAAAGTCTGAAAAGATTAAACTGTTTCTGTTGCAAGAATTACTATTTCTCTCCCTACCTTAAACAGGTGGAAGAGCTTGCATGTTTTTTTCTTGGGCACATCAGACTCAGAAAACTTATTTGTGTTAAGCTTTGTCTAACTCATCAGCTTCAGAGCCCTGTTCCCCATCAAGTGCTTTTTTTGTGGATGAGGTAGAAAGAAGGTGCTGTTAGTGGTGGAAATTCATTGTTGTGAATTCTCCCTCCTTTTTCTTTTTGCTCACATTAAGACACAGTGAATTTCTACTGCAACCCATAATCTCATTAGTTAAACAAAAATGCACGTTCTGTCATATGACAGGTTTTTAACTCTGGAATATGTTCTTAACTTGATTAAATTGGCTTTAGCTGTTTAACCCCTATTAACACTAACGGCAGCCACATGGCTGAAGTTCTGAATATGAACTTGAGAATAAATCATTAAAATGCAATTGTTTAACTTTTATTGCCCTGCATGTCAGGGATATCAATTGGAGAGAGTATTGGAGTCTTACATGTAACTGAACAGGTGATTAAATCCATCTCTTGATATTTTCCATTTAGATGAAACTTTTTTTCAGATTCTCTATATCCTAAATAGTTTTGCCTTGCAAAAAGAAAAAAAAGTTACATCTTTAACTAAATAGATGCAGATAATATAAATGGATATATGTGTTAAGTGTTTCCACAGTATTAAAACTGAGTTAGCATAACAACTTTTTTTTAAATGAAAGACTTAAAAATCCTAAAATTTTTTCCAGATCTCTAAATGGACTAATAATGAATAAATATATACATCTTTTTTTTTAAAGGTTTTTTCCTTGCTAAGAAATAGCCTTTTTTTGCAAAAACACTTTGTTGCAAAGCCTAGACTAGATTTGTACTTTGCTGAATATATTTTTGTACCACTGAGCAGTCAAACTGCGTTTATGTATCAGAAAATAACATTTATTGTAGCTCTGAATATAAATCATTCTGTAAATAATAAATTAACTCCATGGGTACAAAACACTTCATATCAAAGAGCTGGTCAAACAAAAAGGTTTACAGTTCATGATTTCTGCAAGTTCATACCAAATCAGGGAGGTTAAAAATCTGCTCCAAAACCCTACTGAGGTCAGTGAAAAGGTGCCCACTGACATGAGCGGGAGTTGGATAGAGCCCACCATGGGAAAAAAATCAATAGGTTTTGATTGTGCCGAGTTCATACACAGGACACATCCACATCTTGCAGAATGAGGCATTTGACTTCCTTCAACACGTGGGAGATACTGTTTGGATTTTAATTTAATCCCTTGTTGATTATTCATTGGCGTGAGGCTGAGGAGTGGAGAGAATACTAAAACAGATACTTTTAAAGCCATACAAAATATGTTAGTCACTTTAAATGTGTATTCAAACTTAAACAAAACATACTGTACATATAAACACGCTACCACACACACACTGTATATGTATATGTATATATACATATATATATGTATCTGAGAGAAAAAGAAAGACTTTAAAGCATGAAAATTTTCTATTACAATTTTACATCAGAAACAACTATTTTTGTGTTGGTTTTTTTTTTTTTTGTGTGTGTGAGAGAGAGTACTACAGGTATCTATAGGTCTGGATAGAAAAATAGTTACAGAAACACAGCAGGCTGGAGAGAGGAAAAATGCACACTTAGAAGGTAGTGTGGGAAGGTTTCCTAAGGATTGATAGCCTCTGGAGTTTGTTGAGTCTGCAAGAACTGATAAACTCAGAACACCGTGAGTCTGCCAAACTCGTGCAAAGCCATGAGTGCACACCAGTGTCAACAGCTCAATCCGTGTGATCTGTGTCTGCCTCAACTCAATCCCTGAACAGGAAAAGGGTATTTACAGCATTTGGATATCTATATGATCAGGCTAAACCAATATTTTTCTTTTTTTTTGTGATAACTGAATACTAAGACATTAATTTTTCAGTGTTCCAACAATCCTGCTTTCATGTTAAAATGTTTGGTTTGTACCCTTTGGTTTTCATACAGGAGTTTAATTCCTGCTATGGCTGGGCTCAGGCTTTAGTTTCTGTTGAACGCTTGCCCAAACAGCACTGAAATAAGCAGTTTTGGTGTTGATTGACTTTTGGTATTATTTTATGTTTGGTTCTGAAATAAGCAGATATGATATCTCCTGGCCACAGAAAGCATCAAGATGCATGTGGCATACACAGCAGTGATCTCCTTCACTTTCCTTCTGCTATTTCTTGGGAAAAATCATCAGGGCAAGAGTAAGAAGAGGTAGTGGTTTCTCAAGGGTGATAAGCTTTGTGTGAGTAGTTTTAACTACTGGCAGACTGTAGATAGCTTTGTGTGTTATATGGTTATGTTTAACTACAGGCAAACTGTAGATAGCTCCCTGTGTTATATTTGATCTAAACACAAATCTATGTTCGTAAAGTACTAGACTTACCCTGCAGTCTGAGGTCTTGAGCATCAATGAGGGTAAAGGCTTGAATATACATAAAGCATTGTGCAAAGAGGCAATGCTATAGATTCATGACACAGGAGCTGACTTTTGCATTAGTTGGTTTTCAGAGGATTAAGTTTAACTATTGGTTCACAATGAGAGGGCTTGAGGACTCACTGAGCAACCTAATGTTAATCTGTGCTTTAGGAAAGATTTTTAATAAACTTCATAAATAGGCACTTGCACGGCAAAAGGGAAGAGATTAAAATTACTACAGTAAAGTTAATCTTGGTGTTTCCTACCTTCTGAGTATTTTATTTTGCATCATGATTGTTTTCCCAGTATATGGAACACCAGGGAAGTGTTGCATAAAACTGAGAATAAATAAGAGGGAAGCAGGTTCAGACAAAGCAGTCTGTCACCCTTGCCACAGATGGTGCATGGTTTCTCTAAAACATTAAAAACAATCTGAATCTTGTGAGCTTGAGAAGATGCAGTACAATGAAGACTTTTTATGGTATGTGATTTATAATGTTTTGTAACGGTTCTGAGAGCAGTGTGATCTCACAGGAAAGCCATTCAAGGCAGGAGGATTACACCAGTGAAAAGTGCTAAGTGAAAAACACAGCAGGAAGTGCAAACTAGGAGAAATGCCCTGAATAAGGAGTGGAGAAGAGCACTCACTACATTTGCACTGAACAGCAGTATGAATCCATTCCCGAATAGAACCAGGAGGGAAAAAGGGATCCATGTTCATCACAGCTGCCGAGAACTCCCTAGCTTGAGTATCCCAGGCAGCTGAGCAGGTCACCAGTGCTTCAGGCACACTGTGGAGGACAGCTCAAAAAGATCAGGAAGGGAAAAGCTACTGTGCCAGCCCATCAGCTTTCACATCAAAGGCAAGTCTCAGAAATCCTACATGACAACTCAGAAAGAAACCTGACTCCTAGTACACTCCAAGGCTGGAGTTCATTATTGGATATTTCTTTCCCATTTCATGTAAGCAGGAATGTATAGTTTTAGTGTTGGCTGTAATAATTTTTTTTTTGTCTTTGAGTTAGTATGATATAAACATGAATTTGGATGAATTTGACAAGTGTACATGTGTGTATGTGGGGAACCATTCGTTCAGGGCAACAAATCCAGTTATAAAATTGTCGGTAGGCAAATCCTGGAAGGACCTGCAGTCTAAGAGCTCAAAGAACCTGCCTCCCTCCCGAGGTCAGCTTGCAGACTGTTGTGGCCAGGGTTAGCTCTCAGGGAGAAGCTGCTGCCACAAGGCGCAAACTGGGGCCCTTCTAACAACAGGCAGCCTGAGCTCCTAGTGCCCACCCTGATGCAGTGGTCCCCCCTGCCTGTCTGCAGGGATGGAGGGCCAGAATAAATGGTGCTTTGGGTGAAAGTAAGGGTGAATAACATTGCAGGAGTGCAAAGTGTGTGACTGGCTGGAGAAGTTACGTGTTTACTGTGGAGGAACACTTTTTCCACACTCTTTCCAATTCTAGTACTCACTAAAGGAAAACAAAAAAAGAAAAAAAAGCTGCCACAGAGTAGACTACATAGAGTGGAGCGTGTATGTAGGGATGTAGGGTGTAGCTGCAGGTGCTGCCATACTCCACTGGAACTCCCCTTGAGCTCCGTCTCTGGCCTCTCCAATTATGTTCACTTCTCTTGTTTTTCTTTCTGCTACACCTCTGTCTCTTCTTGCAGAACTTCTGCTCCTCTTTCCCTCTTACTGCTATTTTCTCCACCTCTGCTCCTTCACTTCCCCATCCATCCCAAACTTCTGTGTCTACCCATGAGCTTTCCTCACTCTTGCTTGTTTTCTTGTGTGGTTCCTACTCCCTTCTCCCTTCTCTGCCTTATTCCCATTTCTTCCTGTAGCAGAGTGCATCCCACCTCCATGGAGAGAAAGTCTTTCTGCTGCTTGATCTTGTGCTTGGCACCATGGTGTCCTCCAGTGCCCACGTGGAGTCATTTGTAGAGGCTTTGTAGCTGCTGGATGGAGATTGCTCATGCTTTTGGTGGGGTGAGGTATAAGCAGTCTTGTCAGGGAAGAGGAGCTGTGACTTGGATTGAGTTTGTTTATAACAAACAGTCTGGAGAGAATTAATCTGGTAAACTAAAGCGTCCATCCAGCCTATGTAAAAGGGAGGGTTTTTTTCCACTTGGTGATCATATTTGGGCAGCTTTTCACAGGGGCAATAAAAGACATTCCTGCTTGAGGTAACCCACAGCCCTTCTCAAATCTCAGGTACTGTTTCCCCATAGAGAAGTGCTGGTTTGACTCCTAAGCTTTATCTGTCCTTTCCCCATTTACCAAATGAAGTTCCTATTTTCTGAAGAGGACTGATTTTCTATTACTTACACAGTATACTCAGCACTGAAAATGTAATCAGAATGTAAAGACAGAAATCTCAGGACCTCCTCATTTGTTCCCTGAGCCAAAGGGGAATATGCCTAGATTTTACAATGACGTTTCTAAATAATGCTTTAAAATTCTCACTATATATACCATCAATCAGAACAAGATCTTCACCTTTTACCCGAGTTGAAGAGTGGGTCAAAGAGGAGAGGAGCACAGACACTCATGTAGTCATTGTAAAATGCCCCTGAACACTAAACAATGTTTAAAAGGCAAAAATGTCTTGAAAAATAAAATATCCTGACAGTATTTTGTGTCATTCTGTCTTTTATATGAGGGTTAAATTAACATGAAATATAAAATGCCAACCTAAGAGTGAACTATTGCTGTGTGATTGCTGTTTGTTTGACAACGAATGCGTATGTGGGTCAGATGCTGCCTGACGAGCAACTTCTCTGGCCTGCATCACCACGTGGCTGTAGGAAATTGGGTTGTTGCACCTCCTGATGCCAGAGTAGGGTGCTGTGGGCTCAAGAGCTGCCAGCAGGCAGCCTTTTCCGGCTGCCAGCAGGAGCTGCCAGCACGCACCTCCTCCCTGAGGTGGAGGTAGGACAGGGTGGTTAACTGGGACATATGGGAGAGCTGGGGCATAGCAATGTTGCCCATGAATGTAGGCAAAACTGATTGTTGCTACCCAAAAGAGCAGGTGTCCTTATCCTTGTGGGCAGCTTTGGGCAGCTTTGCAAGGGTTGCCTGCTGAGCAAGGAGGTGGGGAGAGGTGTTAAGGGTGATCTGGAGGTTTCAGCATGGTTTTCTAATAGTGGGAAACGGTGCGAGGGGCCTGGCCTGGGGAGGGAGAGGGCATGGCAGGAATATAGTTACTGGAGGAGTCTTTTGTCAAATTTTGGAGATACTGGGGGTGTATGAATCAGGTAGGGGACAGAAATGAGGACTGCATATGGTTAGAAGAAATCAAAGGCTGGGAAGGATCTAGAACATTTTGAAGAGTCCAAGAATAGCTGTGTGTTTGGATCGTGATCTTTTTCTTTCTTTGTTTCTTCTTCCAGTTCTTCCCTTTAGGAACAATCTTTTATTCTTCTATCACATCCCTGCAGTAGAGTACGGCCTTTTGGGGCTCCTTTCTCCATCCTCACACAGCTATGTAGTGCTTTCCAAAAAGCCCTGTTCCACTCCTGCCAAATCTCCGTCCTTCTTCTGCAACAGCCCTTACTCACCTACATGCATTCCTGTACTGGTGCTGCATGACTGGTGAGGGGAGGCAGGTAAAGCAGCAACAGATCTGGTAGCCCTGGAGATCCTGGCTGTGTGGGGGGCATGCATGCTTACTTACTATTTGGAGAAGGAGTGGCAAACATTTCCTCACATACCTTGACCCTCTCTCTATGGCAGCTACTGGATACTGCTAAGTGCATCAGTTATCACAGGCAAATGTGCTATGGGCAGTTGCTTTGCTAGCAGGCTTTTATTAAGGGACTGGGATCAGCTGAAGAACTGGAATACCTGACTTCTTTGCCCAAAAGCCCACACCCAGATAGTTTTGAAGAGTTTTTCCTGTTGTTCATGACAACCAACATGAAGAATAATAGGACATCTGTATTAAATCGTAGAAAACATTAAACTTTCCTATTTTGGAACAGTTAACTAGGATTTGGAGCCAGAAGACTGTTGAACTGACAACACCACTTCTACAGTAGCTTGGAAGCTAGGAAAGAGGAAATACTGAGCTCTAAACCCTCTTGAGCCAGAAGAGAGCACAGCCACAGAAGACGGCAGCAATACATCTTTCTACAATGGGAGAGCTGTGTGCCTCAGGTCCCTTAGGATGAAGGTCTAGAACCCAAATATGCCAGATGATTGGAAATGTACTTTAGGTACTGGGGTCTTATGCAAAAGGTGTCCACCAGTACCTAATGGCACCCTTATCAACAGAGAGACTGGCAGAAGTTCCAGGTGAGGCTCCCTGCATATTTGCCGGAACACGTATGGCATCACTACCTTAGGCACAAGGAATCTATTTTTTGAAATTCCAAAAGGTTTTAGACTGCAGACTGTCCTGCTCAGAAACAGCAAGATCTCTGTTTTACACTTGTTGTGCTAGCTTTTTAGGGCATTTAGGAAAATTTGTGCTTTAAACATTTTATGCCCAGACTGTGTTTTCTTGAATTATTCTCAACATGAATGAATCTCAGAAGGCTAAAGAAAAATTTTGTCTCCTAAGTATTTGGCTGAAAGTCTGCCCTAGAGTTTTAAAAGAATACTGTAAGGAAAACAGAATTAAATATATAACTGCACTTAACCTGTGCTAATTTGCTCACTGACTGTATGGATACAGGTAGACTTAATACCAGGAAGAAACTAGTTTGATACAACAGATGTTGTGTTATGTCTAATATATGTCATAACCAGGCCTAAACACACAAACTAATGACATCAGTTATTTCTATCAAAAATGTGGGATTTTTACTCTGAAAGACAGAAGACTCCTACTTAAGTATATAAAAGGGTATCCATCTTTCATCTAATGTAACAAAAGATAAAACAAACCATGAAAAAAAAGAAAAAGGAAACAAATCCAAAACATGGACTGCTGAATATAAAGTAATCCAGTGACATTTGTTTATTGTGCAGATCTATAGGAATTGATACCTCTGTGTGCACACATGGTACCTCATCCCAGGAAATGACTGAAAATTAATGCCACAGGCCATCCTGTTTAAGGTATGACCAATAACTAGTGGTTATCTGTGCATAGATGAAAATGGTATTTATGTTTCTCAGGATGCCTTGTGGAAATTTTTGCAAGCAATGAACCCAGAACCTTAGGTTGTAAAAAATGTGTGTGTATCCCCTTGAGCTGGACAGCAATCCACCAGCTTGGGGCAGTAGCTATCCTATAAATCTCCACAAATGCTTCAGTCATCAGAGAGGAATAAAGAGGTATATTGTCTTAGCAACACTGAAAAAAAAACCAAACCAAAACAACACTGATATTTTAGGTCAACTGTCAAAAAAGCAGTGTGTCCTAAAGATAAAAGTACTTGTTAATGATTTTGTTTCTGGGACCAATTTCAAAAGTGCAATTCTGAAAGAAAAGTAGAAATATTTTCTGTACTTTTTCACAGCCTGTTTTTGCGTTAAAGACCTCAAAGTGAAAAAACTGCAAAGTCACAGACATCAAGTCTTTTTTTCCTTATTGAAAGCTGTTCTCACCTATGTTGGCAGCCACCCCATGTGATGGCATACACCTGCCCGGAGGCTCAACTGTGGGATAGGTTACAAAACCACAACTGTCAAATTTTCCTTCACAGTTCCTAGTTGGTCAGGGAATTTTAAAAATTATTATATTTTGAAACATGCATTTGTATGTAATCTAACTTATCACTAGGTGGAATCACTGTTTCAAACACTACAGTGTAGTTATATAATTACATAGAGTGAAGCACTCATATCATGTATGGGCAATTTACAGTTTTTGAGTGTTATCTAATCCTGCTGGAAAGGTCATTGAGATGTAATTGTTTTGTGACAGACTTCAGCTGGAATAGTGGGTTTCTTTTGCCTCCTAAATAGCGTTCTCTCTACATCCATGCATGTATGCCAGGAACTTGTAGTAAAATTTAGATTTTTAGATGTTAATTTGACAACTATTTCAGTTGCACTTACTTTCTGTACTGCATTTGAATGAAAAGCGGAGTCTCAGGACTTAATATCAAGACTACTGCAGAATGCTCTGATGTTTCCCAGAAAAATACAGTTCCATGGATTCTTGCCTAGGGCTCCTGTTCAAAATACAGGCTCTTTTGGTAGTGGCAGAAAATAATTTTCATATTATAATTCTTCCAATAATAGGTAACAGCAATCAATTCCTAGTGAACAAATGTTATGAAAGACGATATCAGCACCTTTCTTGAATCCTGGAATGCCCTCAATTCTGATATCCACGCAAACTATTAATGAACTTAATTTTCCATAGTTTTCTGTACATCCTAATGTAGAAGCAAGAAATCTACTTTGATTCTTATCCTGTGCCTGCACTTCTTTGACATTCATCTAAAAAGATGTATAGCAAAAAAGTCTAAGAGTTTGTAGTTGCTTCTTTCTCTGCTGAGATAGATAACCAGGAGAACAAACATTAAGCATTCTGAGGAAAGAATATTATGGCTTCAGAGGTATAACAGTACACAAAGCATAATATAGTACAGAAGAATGGTGCTCACAATTTTATAAAAAGATCACAACTAATACTATACAGTCACTTAATAATAGAAAACTATGTTTTTGGTCCTGCCTAGACTAAAATTCCTAAATAAACAAAAAAGAAAACTCCTGTGGGAAATAATAAAATTTATAGGTAGTAAAATGTGAGCAAGCTACCAAATAGAAGTAAACAAGAAGCAAACAAAATCATAAGCTTAAAACTGACATTTCAAAAGAAAGCTGGAAGATGGCTGTCGGTCTGGGAATATGTGTCAAAACGCAGGCTGGAATTATAGGCAAGATCTGTGTAAATGTAGGCAAAGCAAAAAGATACTGCAGATAAGCAGCTGAAGAGATGAGTGTCCAATAATTAACTCAGTCTGACATTAAAGACTGAAAAGCTTAAAAGGCTTTACATAGTTTGCAACTGCAATTTTATTTTCTTTTCAGTGAACCATCCTAAAGAAAAGGTCCCTCACACCTCCACCTACTCACCCGGAGGAATTATCAGAACAGGTGAAAGCAACATAACAAGGAAAGTCAAAAGGCCTTGTGCAGTCTCCGCAACACACAATTCCCTTCTAGTAAGAGGAATAGCACAAAGGGAAAAGAAATCCTCACCACACTTACTTACATATTGGGAGAAAACAGCTGTAGCAACCTGGAAGAGGAGCTAAACTACTGTCATGTCTGTATGCCAATACTAACAGTTCTGTGAATGTCCCACCTGCAGGATGATCAAACTCATCAAGTTGTGCTTTTTCCTTCAACAAGAGGTTACAGTCAGTGGAACATTTAATCTTAAAAACACTAAGGAGCCAATTTCTAGCACTTTTGGAGATAAGAACAAAGCTTTTTGCTCTTGCTACTCAACAGCCACTGATAGCGTTTACATTTCACTTCAGAAGAATTGTTTCATCACTTCCGCCAATGCAATTGTTTGTTTCTTACAAGGTCCTTCAACTTCAAAATAAGAAAATAATATACACATAACCCTTCCCAGTTGAAACTTTCTGCCTGAAATAAGTCCTTTTCATAAACTGAAAATTAATGGTGTTATTGGCTCTTCTTAAACATAAAGAACTTTCCTACTGCTGGTCTAATTAATGAGAAAGAATTTCACATTTTACTTTTACAGACAGCATTATGGGCCCTAAGGCAACAGAAAGTCATATACTAAAGTTTGGTAACTAATCACTGAATTCTGATCAGCAGTTTTTACAGAAAGATTTAAGTGATCAACAGGACACCTGAAAAACTAAGTAAAATAAATGCAAGTTTATACTGAAACCTGGTCAGGGAAATGGGAGCCTGTTTTTCACTTGGAAGAGGGGGTTCCCACATCCTGTGCCTGAGTATTTATACTTATCACTTAATAAGAGACATTCTTTTGGAAATATGAATTGAGTTTATGTAAAAATAGAGTCAGAGTCTTGCTTACTCTCCTAGCTGTGACTGCTGCATTGCAAGGGTGGGCTTCTCTGAAGAGAGAGGGAGACTCACATTCATCCCTCACAAATACCAGTAGATGTCATCTGGAAATTACTTCAGCAATAACATTGTACATTAATTCAGGTTTACCCATCCCCTGTCCTACAGGCTACATCCATCCCTTGAGAATAATTCATCCAGGACACTTTCTAAACTAGTTAAGGAATATCCTTTATCATACTTTTTTTTTTTCCCTCCCATTGCACAAAAACATGGAAATAGAAATTCAATTACACAACCTTGTGCTGTCACATATCCAGAGAAGCCTCTATCACATGGCAGGAATGTCTGCACTTTTGTCATATACCAGTCACATCTCCAGATATATAACAAGAAAGAGGATATGGACTACTGATTTGTATCCAGACTAGCTTCTATGTATTCAAAATATAAGATCTTGGTAATGCTCAAAATACACTAAGATTTAAACATTATTTATATGGTTGTTCAAGCAAGAATTCCCTTGCTTGATGCCTTTGAAAATAGTTTTAAAAAAAGAAGGAAGTAATGTTTTCTCAAGTTTTAGGGTGGACTTAATGAGACTTAGTGTTGAAAGTGATTGACTATGTGAAGATAGAAAGATGTAAGCAGAAAGACAGCTAGTGCTTCTCAGTCTAGGGAGGAAAACTCTTTTGCTCAAATGTTCACCCCACTGAAAAGGATAACCTAAACAGTATATCAGAAGTTATTTATGTGCCAATATACAAAGGACATTTTATAACAAGTGCATTTCATTTAAATAAATGTTCTTCAGTACATAGAGAAATCATGATGACCTTTTCAAGTATCACTATTTCTAGAGTCTTCTTTACCCTTTACTACATCCATTGTTACAGTCTATCTGGAAAAGCCTGAATGAGAAACTATTAACCACCAAATGTCAAATGAAATGTCATCATCAACTTTAATGTGTTACTTGTTCATCATAATAAGTCTAATCTTGAAACAACTCATAACAGTTATAAACTTGTGTAGCTTCGCTGGCAGTGAAACTTCTCCTAATTTACATGGGTAACTGAAGACCAGGATTGTGTTGTGTGTCCTAAATGTAGTAAAATTTGCTTCTATTTAAATAGTTTCCTAGTAGGTGTGAGTAGACCTTTTAATTTATACTGTATTATTCCTTAAAAGGAAATATTTTGGTAAGGACTTTTCTTCTTTTGAACTGAACAATCAGTATGAAATATTCCAGTTGAAATGAGCACAGTGTCCTGCCAGCAGGCAGAGCAGTAAGGAAGAGTGAAAAGTCCAAAATACGATTAATTTTAAGGTCTTCAAAACAAGAATAAATCACTTCCTAACCTCACAATAAGAAGCCTTTTTTTATTAAATTTTATCACAAAGTTCTTATAATCTAAACTCTTTTCACCCTATATTCAAAAGAACCAGCTCATTTGTTTACATTGTTAATATTAAAAAAATTACTTTGCAGTTTGAGATGCATTTTGCATTTCTTTTCTTTCCTATAAAACTTAAAATCACAAAATAATATGTAGCTGCCTTCAGCATTAGAGCAAAAAAAAAGGAAAAAATCAAAGAAAAATTCATGTTGCCTTTTCAGAATTCATTTCAACTTTTGTATTATACATGTAAACATTTTGCTAGAATCCATTTTGAGCCTCAGCCGGATGGACACTGCATAGATAATGTGCAAGCAGCATTTAATTATAAAGCTGTGTTCTCAATACCCAAATAACAAGGCTTCAGCACACAGTTCTTTTTTATATTAATTTCTTAATTGCCTTTTATAATCTTGAACATGATAGTTAGAGATTTTGAGGCACAGCAAAGAGCTGGTTTAGAATAGCTTGCTGAAAGCGACAGAAGTTATTTCATTTCTCCTTTGTCTTCTTCACAGAGCTAGAGATC